>CALNHZ020000659.1:0-22408 GCA_940586395.1 Vitis riparia x Vitis cinerea | reverse complement strand
GCATTAGTTTAATTCTTTTATTATTATTATTAAATATATCTAACATTATTTATTTGATTTTTAGATATGTATCTTTTTATCTATGTATTGATATTTTCCTATTTGGGATTAAGGACTTCTTGAAATTTTAATGAAAGGAATGTTGACCTTTGAATGACGGGATAGTTTGAACTTCATGGATTCTTGCTTTCTTTTTGTTGGAATTTTTTTATTTTATTTTATTATTGTTATTTTTCCATGTAGGTGGAGTCAATGGAAAGGTGTGCAGAAACCGCTCCGGAAAGGGATCACGTCGGTTTTGGAAGGGTGGATTCAGGGCAAGATAGAAGGACACTCATGGGAATGAATGAAGACAATTTTGTAGGGAAGATACAGAGGAAGAGAAGAGTTTTTTTTAAGGAAAGGAAATTTTCAGAGAAGCGTGATGAAGGGGAGGGGCTGCTGTCCTTCCATTACCATGGCTGGAGAGAGGATTAATGAGGGATGGGAGAGATTAAGGAAGGAAAAGGAAAGAATAAAGGATCGGGAAAAAAACAGTAGTGGACTTGATACAAGAATTTTTTTTGGAAGAATTTTGAAGGGGAGCAACGTTCTGAGGGGGAAAAGACGTCATTCTTTGTGATCATCAACCAGACGCCTCACCACGGGAACACCGGCTTCACCACTGCCAGTCCGCACGACTTGATCATTCTCCCATCACCATAACAAGAAACACCTGCAATGCCGTATTAATCATCATCGAACCGGTATCTCATCATCTCGGCATCTGCATCTCAAAAATCTTTTGGTTTTTGGGTGCATCAAATCTCCATAGAAAGGCTGAAGAGTACGCCTTCATCTAAGAGGAGGTTTCAAGTTTCTGTTGGCATCTCCTTTTCCGACGTCTTCTTCTTAGGAAATTTGAGATTTTTGTTCACACCTTCAGCACCAACTCCACGCTGCAATTTGTAGCTGCATGCCTTCCCCCCGGGCTGCATCCACTGCCAGTCTACACAGCAAGTCTTCATCCACACAGCTGCCACTTGAGAGAAAACAGTCCGCGTACTGTCATTTTGGTAAGCTAGGTGAGTCATTTTTTATATATTATATGGCAGCATGTGTTTCATGTAAAGTGCAAGTTTGGATATTTTTTTAAAGTGGAAAATATTATTATAATGGTAAGTGGTTTGACTTTTACAAGTTCACGTATTGATTTTGAATATGGTAGCATGAGTTTAAAAATACTAGAATTGTTATTTAGTTTTCTGTAACAATGCAAGTTTTGACATTTTTCTTTAGTGGAATTATTATTATAATAGGTAAGTGGATTTACTTTCATTACTTGTGCCGGCATATATTTGTTTCATTTTAATATGGCAACATGGAATTGTGTTTAGGGTTAGTTTTTGTTTTATTATATTAAATTCAGAAAGTATATTTTTTTTCTATATGTAGTTTTACTTTAAGAAAAATATATATATTTTAATCTTCATTTGATATGGTTTTATTTCAGCTAATTATTGATTGTTTATTTATTTATTTGTTACCAATTTAATGCTTTGTAATTTATTTATTTATAAATAAAATTAATTTTATAGGTTAGGGATTAGTAGTTTAAAAAAAAAATCGTTTTTATAAATTGATTCTATAGGTTAGAGATTTAGTTTTAAAATCATTTTGTTAGTTTTTAATTTTACCTTAGATTTAAGCGCTCTTATAAAATTTTAGTTCATTAAAATATTGATCATATATATAATATATATTTATCCAACTATAAATTAATTAATTAATTAATTAATTAATTATTATCGATTTATTATTCCATCTTAAAAATTATGATTTTTGTTTAATGTAGTTACAATTTTATTTTCTTAGTTTGACAAATTAGTTTTTTTTTTAGTATTGGTTTGGGTAATTTTTGTTAATAATGGAAAAGTTAGGATTTTTTAGAGTTTAGATAATTTGTGATAATGGTTAAAAATTTAAAATTTAGATTAGCATTATTTTTGTTCTCAATAAGGAAATCCATGTTTAGCTTAAACGTTAATTTTTAATTTTTCTTAACTATTATTGATTTATTATTCCATCTTAAAAATTGTGATTTTTGTTTAATGTAGTTACAATTTGTTTTCTTAGTTTGACAAATTAGTTTTTTAGTGTTGGTTTGGGTAATTTTTGTTAATAATGGAAAAGTTAGGATTTTTTTTTAGAGTTTAGATAATTCATGATGACGGTTAAAAATTTAAAATTTAGATTAGCATTATTTTTGTTCTCATAAGGAAATCCTGTTTAGCTTAAACGTTAATTTTTAATTTTTCTTAACTATTATTGATTTATTATTCCATCCTAAAAATTATGATTTTTGTTTAATGTAGTTATAATTTATTTTCTTAGTTTGACAAATTATATATATATATTTTAGTATTAGTTTGGGTAATTTTTGTTAATAATGGAAAAGTTAGGATTTTTTAGAGTTTAGATAATTTGTGAGGATAGTTAAAAATTTAGAATTTTGATTAGCAATATTTTTGTTCTCAATTAGGAAATTCATAATTTCTTTTAGTTTAGTTTTTAATTTATCTTTTAGTTTAAATGTTATTAAAATTCAGTTTATTAGTTCAATTGCTTCCATGTCACTCTTTTCATATCTAAAGGTTGTTAAATTTAATTCATGATTCATCCTTTTAGTTTATTAGTTTTAGAATTTAAGTTGGTTAATTTATTTCATTCCGCGTGATATATTCATGTTTTAAAATAAAAAAATAAAATAAAAATAAAATAAAAATAAAATAAATAAATAAATAAATAAATAATAAATAAATAATTATTTTAGTTTTGACTCATCCTATGTTAGTTGATTTTTTTAGAGTTTTAATTATTTGGTTGGTTTCATATTGTTTAGTTTATGTTAAGATTTTTTTTATTCCATTTTTCCATTAATTCTATGCTTTCGAATTGTAGACAATTAGTTTAATCCATCCCCATGTTATCATTTTGTGTTTAAAAATAGTTCATTTTAGTTTTTGACTAATTTTATTTAGTTTGTGTTTGTTTTCTTTTATTCAATTGTTTAGTTAGCCGATTAAATTTATGACTCCAAATCGTTAATATTAGTTGATATGTATCGTTTGTACTATTTTAAAGGTCACATAATATTTAGTGTTTGATTAAGTTTATCTTAAGATTAAATGTTGTTAAAGTTTCAGTGCTTGTAAGATCTAAGGTTTTGGTTTATCACTTTGGTCATCCTTTGTCAAATTCAATTTTCAGAGGCTATCGGAAAATAGTGAAGATTGGCCTCCATTCTCACCTTCAATTTTATCGGTTGTCAAAAATTCTACTTTGTGATGTTGTTCTTTTTTCTTTGTATTTTGATTCATACATTTATGTTTTCAAATTGACTTCTTTTATCTTTAAAACATAACAATATTCTCAAAATCTCATTTCCTTAAAAATCCATTTCAAAAATTCATTTAGAGTTTCTTAGAGTCAAAAAAATCCCTTAATTCTATTTCAAAAATTCATTTAGAGGTTCTTAGAATCAAAATCTCATTTTTTAAAAATTATGTGCAACCATGTTTTGATCGGTTCCACATCTTTCAAATAAAATTATAGTTTTGAATAAAACACGAATCAAAGCTTATGGTCCCAAATAAATGGGATAATTCTAAGCTAATTCGTGTATATCGATTGGGGGAATTGGTGAAACCCCTACATAAGAAAATCTTTCAAAAATTATTTTTGTTGCACTTTTGTCACTTGTTGAAATATGTCTATCTTTTTTTTTTTAGGAATTGTATACAAAATGAGTGTGATAATTAGTGTTTTCATATACTTTGATAGTTTCTGCTATGCTAATTAGATAAAGGAACATGCTAGGACTTCTATATTTTAATTATTTATTATCTAACCCCTCATGTCTTATGGAAGCGCATTGTAAGTTATCTATGTTATCCAGGTACGTCTCCTATCACCTACTTTCTAAATTTTGTAAACAATCATGTCACTGTGAAATATGCATATGTTTGATAATCCTTAGGTGCTTAGATGTATGCTAGATTTACTATGATTAAATACATGTTGTGTGCTATAATTCTATACTAACTCTGATGTTTTATAATAGTGCTTGAGAAGTGGTCCAGGTACGTATCCTAACCTTCCTTTATTGTAATTTGATCTTGTTTGGCATGCTATTTTTTGGAACCACCTAGCCTACTTAGGTATCTATAATTAGCCGATTAATTGCCACATTCACCTTAACTCAGTTAGTAGAGACCTTTATGGGCTTAGAGGGGTGCTACCTTTTAAAGGTACCTTCCCAATAGGTAACCTGATCCCCGGACCTAGACTCTGGGTTTTCCAAAGACACGCTTTTCCAAGAATTATGGAGTCACATTTTAGGGTTTTTCTTTCTTGTTTTATTTTCCCTTTAAATAAAAAATAAAATAAGTGGCGACTCAACTTTTCCAAAATTATTTTCACAAGTAAAAGCGAGTCTCGCCGATCGAGTGGGGGCGCACGTGAAAAATGCGGGTCCACAAATTGGCGACTCCGCTGGGGATTTTGAGGATCAAGCTTGAACACTAGTTGAGGAAAATGTGGCGTTTAATTGGTCGATTAGTGGGTACCTTTTTTTTAGGCAAGGTGATTCGATTTGGTTGATTATTTGGTTTGCTATCCTAACATGTTTGATTGCCTTGGATGATCACTTGATTGTTTTGCTCACTTTAGCATGATTCACTCTCACATATGCTAGGTAGGACTTTGATTGTTTGATATTTATCTGCTTCGCATGACTGCCTGTTGTATGACAACCATTTCTCTTGCATGTTTGTATGATTGCTTGTCTTTGTTCACTATCTCACTTTAGATTTTAGGTTTTTTCGGATGCACCCACATCCTTCACTATGCACTTTAGATTATCCCTGAGCGTTGAGAAATGGGAGAGCCTTCACCGTTAGGAAACCCCCTGGGACCGCGAGGAAGTGCATGCGTGGAGGTGATGACCACCTTGCATGGAAGCACCCCGTCTCCTTGGAGGCGTGCAGAGGGTTGCGTACCGCCGGAGGGTACGATCGCTTCTGCTAGGGATCCTTTAACCCACCTATTTTTATTTTGTAGAACCACCACAACCTTGTAGGCTAGCCTAGACCCAATTGAGATTTCATTCCTACACGTGGGTGCATCTGTGGACCTTCAGAGCTGCCTTGGTTACAGTTGGGTTTTGTTACCCTCTCCATAGTCTCATTTTGGCATGATCAGATACGGGTATCAGTTTGAGTATACACGGGCTATATGATTAATTACCATTTAGTCGGTTCTTACAGAGTTACCCTTGTACAGCGTCTCATCTAGTGTTTCCGTGTTATAGGAGTATTTTTTGGTGCCCAGTCTGGATTCGCCTTCGTGGACTAGAGTTAGAGGCAGGTTGACCAGAGTATCAGATCAGCCAGACCAGAGAGTAGATCAGAGAGATATGGACTCCCAGGTAGTCACAGTTGACCAGTTTGCTGCGGCCATGGCTTCGATTCAGGAGGCTATAGCCGGCCTTGGCCAGAGGATAGACGGGCAGCAGGCCCCACTTCAGGATAGTGCACAGTATGACTCTGCGGCACCACCACCCCCTCCACTCAGTCAGTCAGTTCCACACCCGACACCGTATGTTTTACATAGTCAGACTGGTGCTACCCCACTTCCTGTCGTAGCACCCATTCAGGCCTCAGAGGATGCACATGCTCGTATGGACAGACTCGAGCAGAGGATGAGACAGATGAGGGTTTCGGATGGAGCTGTCAGTTGGGATGATTTTGATGGAGCACCGGTAGCCAGTTTACCAACCCAGTTCAGGATGCCAGAGATTGAGAGGTATACGGGTATAGGTTGCCCTAAGATTCATTTGAGGCTATACAGTAGTATGATGAGGGCCCACGGGTTGGATGAGGCCCACTTGATTATGCTTTTTCCCATGTCCTTGAGTGGTGCAGCACAGCGTTGGTTTGCTTCTTTAGACGCTTCACGTCGCAGGACTTGGGATGACTTGGCCCAAGAGTTTTTGAGACAGTTTGCTTTCAATGCTGTCATTGATGTCTCGAGGAGAGAGTTAGAGGCCTTGAGGCAGGGACCAGAGGAGTCAGTGACTTCATTTATCTCCCGATGGAGGGAGAAGATCGCCCAGATTGTTGATCGTCCTTCGGAGAAGGACCAGATTAGTATGATTCTGAGGAGCTTACAGCCTAGATTTGCCAGACATTTGATGGGATTTCCTCACACGGATTTTGGAGCCTTGGTACAGGCCCTGTACGGTATAGAGGAGGGCATTGCTAGAGGATTGTGGCCCGAGTCTTCCCCTTCTGATCCAAAGGGGAAGAAACCCTTAGGAGGACAGAGACCAGGAGATGTGGGTACTATCAGTTCAGCAGGATCGAGATCTCCCAGGCGCTATCAGACATTTGGACAGACTTCAGGAGCCTATTACCCACAGCGTTATGTTCAGTATAGACCGCCCAGGCCTATGGCTCCTACATACCTACACCAGACTCCAGAGCCTGTTTTTGCTGCACAGGTCTCTGAGAGGCCTCCTACTTTATACCCTCGGCCCCGAGCCCCACAGACTACTATTCCTCTTGTACAGAGGCCGATGCGACAGTTCTCCCATCTTGGTATGCCTTTGAGTCGAGCTTTCCAAAAGCTCGTAGATGGTGGTTTGTTGACTCAGTTGGCACCTAGGCCTGTACCTCAGCCCGTGCCACCGCGCTTCAGGATGGATCTGCATTGTTCCTATCATCAGGGTCCAGGACATGACACGGATCATTGCACCGCCTTGAGACATGCTATACAGGACTTGATAGATCAGGGTCTGGTTAACTTGGGGCAGCCAAGTGTAACCACGAACCCTCTACCGGCTCACTCTACGCATGCAGTGCCACCACCCCCGGGCGGTATTCATCACATAGATTTTGTAGAGGATGACAGCATACACATGATGAGTTGGGATGATGGATTACCAGAGCCGATTGTTTTGGATGATAGTTATGAGGTTGCCACAGTGGGTTCTCAGACTTCTACTCCGTTCAGTTTGATTTCAGATTGGATACCATTTGAGTTGACTTCTACCGCACCGTCGGCTATAGCACGTCAGGGCCTGCCAGTCCCATTTATCCTACGACCAGATGATGATGATTTGGAGGGGAGAGATGTACAGATTGTGACCCGTAGTGGGAGAGTAGCTCAGCCCCCACCTCTAGTAGCTAGGCCATTTGATAGCGCAGTTTCTCATGAGGAGGTCAGGAGAGAGGATGACGAGATACTGAGGCAGTTACAGAGTACACAGGCCCGCATATCTATTTGGAGTTTGCTAGCATCTTCTAGTATTCATAGAGATGCATTGATTCGGGCTTTGAGCCAGATCCGCGTGGAGACCACCACTACCCCGAAGGGGTTGATTCACATGATGACGGCTGACAGGGCCACATGTATTGTGTTTTCAGATGATGACTTGCCACCAGAGGGTTCGGACCATACAAGCCCTCTATGTATTACGGTTGGTTGTTCAGGCCACAGAGTTCCATCTGTCCTATTAGACAATGGCTCGGCCTTGAACGTTTGCCCATTGGCTACTGCTATTGCCCTTGGTTATGCACCTTCAGATTTCGGTCCCTCTACACAGACGGTCAGAGCATATGACAGTACTAAGAGGGAGGTCATGGGTACTTTGATGATAGAGTTGTTGATTGGTCCAGCTACATTTCCCATCCTATTCCAGGTTTTGAGGATTCCCACGTCCTTTAACCTGCTTCTGGGCCGACCATGGATTCACAGGGCCGGGGCTATTCCATCTTCCCTTCATCAGAAGGTGAAGTTTATACATGACGGGCAGGTCATCACGGTACAGTCTCCTAGAGATATGTTTGCCTCCTCCGAGCCAGTGCTTCAGATCAGTCATAGTGAGGATGACCTATTTTTGACCGGGTTTACATTTGATGAGGTGCAGACTCTCGAGGTTGGGGACTTCTGCAGAGATCTTGTAGCTATGTCATTTGATCAGCATAGCAGTACGGTGGTACTTGACATGATGAGGGGTATGTCTTTTATGCCTGGTTTAGGGTTGGGGCGACGTCAGCATGGACCCATGGAGTTTGTGGCTACTGTCGATCATGATACACCATTTGGGCTCGGGTTTGTTCCTACAGAGGCTGACTATAGGTATATGGCGCGTCTGCACCGGGAGAGAGTGAGAGCCCGTCTGACTTGCACACCATTTGATTATCCTGTTCGTCCTTATGGGATGAGCTTGGCAGACTATTTTGTCAGAGGATCAGAGGCCCATCCTCATATGGGAGATTTTGGCACTACGACTGATATAGAGGGAGTGGGTGAGCTTCAACATCAGTTTCATCATTTACAGTTAGGAGATGAGACATCCGATGCACCAGTTTCAGTGATGATTGCTCCTTCATCACCAGATCGAGCCAGTTTCTTATCATTGTGCTTTCCAGATGAGACTACTGATTATGGAGCAGACATTGAGCCTAGTGGGGTGACTGATGGAGTTGTTCCTCAGGACGAGTATCGGGATGAGATGGATATGAGTATGAGTCAGATTGCCGAGGTGGTTCAGCCTGAGTTCGCTTCATTGTTTGATATGTTTGGGGTGTCTGCTATCGAGGTTGCCGAAGAGACCCAGACAGTTCTCGCTCCAGAGCTTATGGAGGATGTTACAGTTGGTGATGATGAGTTTGAGGATACTTTTGGCTTTATTGAGGGAGCGTCCGACTTTGTGGACCCACCTCTTTCATTTGACATTTTATCGGGATTTATTTCCCGCAGTGACGATGTTTATGATTCCGTATCTATGGATTTGAGTATTTTCGAGTATTTGCCTGCCTCTTGTGATAGTATTTATATATCTGCATCATACTCACTCATTCCACAGATACTTGATATAGATGATGAGTTCACGCAGCCTGATTCAGATAGAGACTCTTCCGATCATGACTCGGACTTGATAGATGAGAGGGTTTCACCTGCTATAGGGGATGTTGAGACTATTGATTTTGGCACAGAGGATCAGCCTAGAGAGCTGAAGATTGGTTCACCCCTGTCTACAGATGAGAGGGATAGACTTATTCATTTACTCAGGTCATACTTGGATGTTTTTGCATGGTCTTATGAGGATATGCCAGGTTTGGATCCTTCTATCGTCCAACACCATCTGCCTATTTTACCCCATGTTAGACCAATTAAGCAGAAATTGAGACGATTGCACCCACGTTGGAGTCTACAGGTGAAAGAGGAGATTCAGAAACAACTTAGTGTTGGGTTTATATCAGTAGTTGAGTATCCAGAGTGGTTGGCTAATGTCGTCCGGTTCCCAAAAAGGATGGCAAGGTTAGGGTTTGTGTTGATTTCAGAGACCTTAATAAAGCCAGCCCTAAGGATGATTTTCCTCTCCCACATATTGATTTGTTGGTCGATAGTACTGCAGGTCACTCGATGTTGTCTTTCATGGACGGATTTCAGGGTATAATCAGATTTTGATGGCTCCAGAGGATATGGAGAAGACAGCCTTCATTACCGAGTGGGGTACCTACTGTTACAGAGTTATGCCATTTGGGTTGAAGAATGCAGGAGCTACTTATCAGAGAGCCGCTACTACTTTGTTTCATGATATGATGCATAGGGATGTTGAAGTTTATGTGGATGATATGATTGTGAAATCCCAAAGTAGAGCAGATCACCTAGCGGCTCTAGAGAGATTCTTTGAGAGGATTCGAAAATTCAGACTGAGGCTAAACCCTAAGAAGTGCACCTTTGGAGTGACTTCTGGGAAACTGTTGGGGCATATGGTCAGTGATCGGGGCATAGAGGTCGACCCAGATAAAATCAAAGCCATACTTGACATGCCTGTGCCGAGGACTGAGAAAGAGATTAGGGGTTTTCTAGGCAGGTTACAGTATATTAGTCGTTTCATAGCCAGACTGACAGACATATGTGAGCCCATCTTTCGTCTTTTGAGGAAGAATCAGCAAACAGTTTGGAATGACGACTGCCAGATTGCATTTGAGAAGATCAAGGAGTATTTTCTTTCTCCTCCTGTTTTAGTGCCTCCTATGCCAGGACGTCCACTTCTTCTGTACTTGTCAGTTTCAGACATGGCCTTAGGATGCATGCTAGCTCAACTCGATGACTCCGGGAAGGAGCGAGCTATTTACTATTTGAGTAAGAGGATGTTGGAGTATGAGATGAGATATGTTATGATTGAGCGCTTCTGCTTAGCGTTAGTTTGGGCCACTAGGAGATTGAGACATTACATGACTGAGTATTCAGTGTGTTTGATTTCTCGGCTAGATCCGTTGAGGTATTTATTTGACAGACCTGCGTTGACTGGTAGATTGATGAGATGGCTCGTACTTCTGACAGAGTTTGATATTCAGTACGTTTCTCAGAAGTCTATTAAGGGAAGTATTGTTGCCGATCACTTGGCCTCATTACCGATATCTGATAGTAGGCCAGTTGATGATGATTTTCCAGATGAGGAGTTCATTGCTATGACTAGCTTATCCGGTTGGCGTATGTACTTTGATGGTGCAGCCAACCACTCAGGGTTTGGGATAGGTGTTTTGTTGATATCCCCCCAGGGTGATTATATTCCGAGGTCAGTTCGCTTGACATTTTCAGATCGATATCCCGCCACGAACAACATAGTTGAGTATGAGGCTTGTATCCTTGGTTTAGAGACTGCATTGGAGCTTGGCATTAGACGGATGGAAGTATTTGGTGACTCCAATCTCGTACTCAGGCAGATTCAGGGAGATTGGAAGACTAGGGATGTAAAGCTTAGGCCGTATCATGCTTATTTAGAGTTATTGGTTGGGAGATTTGATGACTTGAGATACACTCGTCTACCTAGAGCGCAAAACCAGTTTGCTGATGCCTTAGCTACCTTAGCTTCTTCGGTGGACATTCCGACTGATGTGGTTATACGTCCATTGCTGATTGAGTCGAGGTTTGCACCCGCATACTGTTGTTTGATTGGAGAAACAGAGGTTCAGGATGATCTACCTTGGTATCATGACATTTATCAGTTTCTTAGATCTGGCACATATCCTGAGGTAGCCACTGCCAAGGATAGGAGAGCACTGAGGAATTTAGCCACTAGATTTGTCATTTGTGGAGATACCTTGTACAGACGATCAGCTGATGGTATGCTTCTGTTGTGTTTAGATCGAGCCTCTGTAGATCGAGTGATGAGAGAGGTTCATTCAGGAGTTTGTGGTCCGCATATGGGAGGACACATGCTAGCCCGTAAGATTATGAGGACGGGTTATTTCTGGTTGACTATGGAGACAGATTGTTGTCAGTTTGTCCAGAAATGCCCAGAGTGTCAGATTCATGGTGATCTCATTCATGCACCGCCATCAGAGTTACACGCTTTGACCTCGCCATGGCCATTTTCAGTATGGGGTATTGATATTATTGGGAAGGTTTCACCAAAATCTTCCAGTGGTCATGAGTTCATCCTAGTTGCCATAGATTATTTCACCAAGTGGGTGGAAGCCGCATCATATGCGAGGTTGACATCTGCTAGGGTTGCCAGTTTCATCAAGTCACACATCATTTGTCGTTATGGGGTTCCCCATGAGTTGATTTCAGATAGAGGGGTACACTTCCGAGCCGAGGTAGATACTTTGTTGCAGAAATATGGCATCTGACATCATAGATCTTCAGCATATAGGCCACAGACCAATGGGGCAGTAGAGGCTGCAAACAAGAATATTAAGAGGATTTTGAGGAAGATAGTTGAGACTTCTCGAGATTGGTCAGAGAAACTCCCTTTTGCATTGTGGGCATATCGTACCTCTTTTCGCACCTCTACAGGAGCTACGCCTTACTCTTTAGTATATGGAATGGAGGCTGTTTTGCCGGTTGAGACAGAGATGGGTTCTCTGAGAGTAGCCCTTGAGCAGCAGATTTCTGAGACAGAGTGGGCTCAGGCTCGGTTTGACCAGCTTAACCTTTTAGATGAGAAGAGATTGAGAGCAGCAGATCATGTTCAAGCCTACCAGAGAAAGATGGCTCGTGCTTTCAAGAAACGAGTTAAGCCGAGACCATTACAGAAAGGAGATTTGGTTTTGAGAATTCTTAGAGGCTTGGTTGGAGACCCTAGAGGGAAGTTCAGACCTAGTTGGGGTGGGCCTTACGTTATTCGAGAGTTGACTCCAGAAGGGGCTGCATGGTTGACTGACTTAGATGGAAACCAATTCTCAGAGCCTACCAATGTGGATCAGTTGAAGAAGTATTACGTTTGAGATTATGGTCGTAGGATGGGTGGCCGTCATTTCAGTTAGCCTTACACCTTATCACATTCATTGATATATTAGACCGTTGCTAGCCCATTGAGCCTCGCATGGTATGCCCTAGCCTTATTTCTTTCTTATAGCCTTGATTACCATTTCTATACCTGGGTTGGGGCCCTTTGATGTATATGCATGCTTTGCTAGGAAAGTCTCATGAGCTTTAGACTTATAGGTCTATCTTCTCATTTTGTTACCATCCTCTTATCACCCTACTTGTTCTATTTTATTATCATCATATATTCATTCTCTTTCTTGTCTCTATCATTATTTGCTCCATCTTATCTATTCTCTTCCTTGGGTTGATGATTCTTCACGTCTTAGTGCAAAGATGGCAGTCATATCACTCTATTCATTCCATCATTTGACATCGATTCGGAGATCTTAGTTTGAAAGGTTATCTCAGGGGTTAGGGTTCATGTATTCATCAGTGGTCAGAGAGAGTTTGTTCATTCCTTATATTTTTCCATTGGAGTTTGATTTATTGATGACCAGAGCATGCGCAAAAAAAAAAAAAAAAAAAAAAAAAAAAAAAAAAAAAAAATCAATCAATCAAAAAAAAAAAAAAAAAAAAAAAAAAAAAAAAAAAAAAGCGCAATGATATACTCATGTATGGTATCTCGTTCCATTGGGTATTTATGCCATCTTTTGAGGATTCATTTATTGGGTATATTTGTCATTGTGGGTTTTTGTGAGTTTTTATGAGTTTTTCAGTCCTTGAGCCACTCTTGTTATGCATTTGGAGTGTCGAGAGTTCATGTTTGATATATACTAGGTATGAGAGATGAGTAATCTTTTTACTAGGGTCTCCGGATCATTGTCTTACCCACCATTCCATCATTGGTGATATGATTTTCCTTTGTCGTACTAACATGGGTTGATCATCACTCATTGCACTTTCTCATTGCTTCCTTTTATATCCCATTACCGCTTTCCAGATCTTTGTTCCACCTTTTATTCATTTCCTACATATTGATACCTATTACTGATTTGATACATTCTTTACATCATTCACATATTTCATTGATGGTTTGACTACTCATCTTTCACTCATTTCGCCATCGACATTTCCTTTGGTTACCTTTAGGTCCATGGCTCATGAGATTTTTCTATGCATTACATCTTGTACACGAGGGTATGGGTTTGATCATTGGGTATTTGAGCCTAGTTTCCCTTCACTTCTTTCACCCTATCACCTTGGCCTACGTTACGTCCCGTGTCTTAAGACCACCCTGAGGCCACGAGATCGGACGTTATCTTTGACAGTCTTCACTTGGACAGGTTTTTGGTAGATTGGTTGAAGTATGGTTGTTACCATGTTCTCTTTTATGGAAGATACTTTTGGAAGCATTTGGTCTCTCTCTTGCTTGGCATATTGATGTTTGATGGATTTTTTGGGTTTGGAGACAGTTCATTGAGGATATTGGATTCATCCTTTGGTTGTGCATTAGATATCCATACTGGGGCATATTCCCCTTTCATTTGGTTGAGATGAGCCCCTAGTGGAGCACTTTCTTTAAGTCTGGGTATTTTCACCGATCAGAGATCCCTAGTGAGGTATGTTGAGACTATATCAGTTCTAGTGGAGCATCGTTGAGCCCCTAGTGGTTCCATTTGCGGAGTACTTCTGAGATAGACTAGTGGATTATTACTGAGTTGGAGGCAGTTTTCAGTGCAGTGTATAGATAAGGCATACTGGGGCATATTTCCCCATTTTGAGGTTACCAAATTCCTATCAGATTCAGTCAGGGATCCATCGGAGACATGTTTCTACTTTGAGATTACCACATTCCTCATCATTTTGGCTATTCATTTGAGATTAGATTCAGAGTGTTTCCCTTGAGGCATTGATCGATACATCATTCTGACTTCTTAGCGGATTATTGTTGAGCCGAGGACAGTTGATTGATGATGTTGGATTCATCCTTTGGTTGTGCATCATATATTCACACTGGGGCATATTCCCCCTTCCTCTGAGATTCTTATCTGTTATTGTATATGGTACGAGGATGGGTGATCGTTGTTAGTTTGTTTGCCTCACGACTTCGACATCCGATATCCATACTGGGGCATATTCCCCTCTCCATTACGAGATTTATTTGGGCAGTGATATGAGGATGGATGATTGGTGTCGGTTGTTTAGCTTTTGACTTTGACGTCAAGTCTCATACTGGGGCATATTTCCCTAGTTTCTGAGTATCCTTGAGATTGAGACAGTGACCAGCTGGTTTTAGATTGAGCACTAGCACAGAGCTTCTGATGATTGACTGTATCAGGACCCCTCCTATATGGATTTGTTGAGACAGAGATGGATCACATTAGATTTCACCTGAGGAGCATGGGTAAATCCTTTAGCTAGATGTTCATGAGATGGATCTGTTTTCGATCATCATTGTTATCTTGTCGATTGGGTTATCCAGATGAGCAGCATTTTATGCACTTTGAGGTTTACTTTTAGGTGAGCCATGATATACACTCTTTGAGATTTACCTTTTGAGATTCATCGACAGAGCAGCTTTTCAAACATAGAGGGTTCCTTCAGTTTAGACTTTTCAGAGGTTTGTCATGATGCATCAGTTTCTGACCCATTGATTCTAGCAGATGATTGGTTTACTGGTTGTTTCAGCAGTGTGAACACCTTGGATACTGGGGCATATTTCCCTTCTTGGTTTCAGTAGTCCGACCCTTGACATTTTGAGTATGTGGCTTTGAGCCAATTTATTTCATGTCCACTTTCGAGTTGGTATTCTCTATTATTCCCTTCTAGGCCCTGAGCCTCGTAGCCATGAGCTATCCATTCCTTCTAGACCCTGAGTCTTATAGCCCTAAGCTATCCTTTTTCCCTTAGGCCCTGAGCCCACTAGCCCTGAGCTATCATTTCCTATAGACCCGGAGTCTTTCCAGCTCTTAGCTGAGCTTTCACCATTTGGTCGCCCATGAGTGGTTTGACCTGGAGTTTGCGTATCGCATTCTCCTTCTAGCCAATCAGTCATAGAGCCCAGAGCTCATAGCCCCGAGCTATTCATCGACCCAGAGTCATTTTCCATCTCGACCCAGAGTTGTTTTTTTCATTTATGACCCAGAGTCATTTCTTTTTCCATTTAGAGCCCAGAGCTCTCGACCCAGAGTCGTTTTTTTCATTTATGACCCAGAGTCATTTCTTTTCCATTTAGAGCCCAGAGCTCTCGACCCAGAGTCGTTTTTCATTTATGACCCAGAGTCATTTCTTTTCCATTTAGAGCCCAGAGCTCTCGACCCAGAGTCGTTTTTCATTTATGACCCAGAGTCATTTCTTTTCCATTTAGAGCCCAGAGCTCTCGACCCAGAGTCGTTTTTCATTTATGACCCAGAGTCATTTCTTTTCCATTTAGAGCCCAGAGCTCTCGACCCAGAGTCGATTTTCCATTTAGAGCCCAGAGCTCTCGACCCAGAGTCGTTTTTCATTTATGACCCAGAGTCATTCTTTTCCATTTAGAGCCCAGAGCTCTCGACCCAGAGTCGTTTTTCATTTATGACCCAGAGTCATTTCTTTTCCATTTAGAGCCCAGAGCTCTCGACCCAGAGTCGTTTTTCATTTATGACCCAGAGTCATTTCTTTTCCATTTAGAGCCCAGAGCTCTCGACCCAGAGTCATTTTTTCATTTATGACCCAGAGTCATTTCTTTTCCATTTAGAGCCCAGAGCTCTCGACCCAGAGTCGATTTTCCATTTAGAGCCCAGAGCTCTTGACCCAGAGTCGTTTTTTTCATTTATGACCCAGAGTCATTTCTTTCCATTTAGAGCCCAGAGCTCTCGACCCAGAGTCGTTTTTCATTTATGACCCAGAGTCATTTCTTTTCCATTTAGAGCCCAGAGCTCTCGACCCAGAGTCGATTTTTTCATTTATGACCCAGAGTCATTTCTTTTCCTTTAGAGCCCAGAGCTCTCGACCCAGAGTCGATTTTCCATTTATGACCCAGAGTCATTTCTTTTCCATTTAGAGCCCAGAGCTCTCGACCCAGAGTCGATTTTTCATTTATGACCTAGAGTCATTTCTTTTCCGTTTAGAGCCCAGAGCTCTCGACCCAGAGTCGATTTTCCGTTTATGACCCAGAGTCATTTCTCTTCCATTTAGAGCCCAGAGCTCTCGACCCAGAGTCGATTTTCCATTTATGACCCAAAGTATTCTTTCTGTGTAGAGCCTTGAGCTCAGGACCTAAAGTTATTCCATCTTGTGATTGCATCCCCGTGTTCCGAGCTTACTCTTTTCATGTGCTAGGACAAAATCTTTGGTCCTTCTTTAGTTCTTCGGTATAGTTCACTTCATTCCGCTCATTACTCGCGTTTCTACTCGCATTCTCTACACTCGTGATCTATGCCGAAGAGGGGCATATTTGTAGACCCTCAATTTTGTCCCTTTAACACATGTCTTTAAGTTCGTTTTCAGTGCTCCACAGTAGTTCCTTGGTGGCCCAGTACTACTCACCACTTACCTTTTTTTTAGTCACCTTGGAGACTTTGGTTGAGGGATTATTTGATTCCTTATTGTGACCCTTGGCAGCCCTAGCTTAGACTTAGGCTTTTCTTGTTTTTTTTAGGATAGCTTTTAGATACACTTGGCCATTAGGCACCACCTTAGGCTCGCTTAGGTACCCTAGGCCCATTTAGGCATACTTAGCCCATTATGCATCACCTTAGTCCCATTAGACGCACTTGGCCATTAGGTACCGCCTTAGGCCCACTTAAACACTTTTCAAGGTTTAGTTTCATTTAGAGTTTGTTTCTTGTTTTACTTATTTATTTATTTTATTGATTGCTTTTAAGATTAAGTGAGGTTTGATATATTTATATTATTTCATCATTATTATTATTTGTATTTTTGGTTATTTATGTTATAATTGCATGAAATGATTTTTTAACTATTATTATTATTATTATTTATATTATTATTATTGGTGGCTTGAGGTTTGACACTTCGACTATATTATATGTTGCATTAGTTTTAATTCTTTTTTATTATTATTATTAAATATTCTACATTTATTTATTTATTTTATATATGTATCTTTTTATCTATGTATTGATATTTTCCTATTTGGGATTTAAGGACTTCTTGAAATTTTAATGAAAGGAATGTTGACTTTGAATGACGGGAATAGTTTTAACTTCATGGATTCTTGCTTTCTTTTTTGGAATTTTTTATTTTATTTTATTATTGTTATTTTTCCATGTAGGTGGAGTCAATGGAAAGGTGTGCAGAAGACGCTCACGGAAAGGGATCACGTCGGTTTTGGAAGGGTGGATTCAGGGCAAGATAGAAGGACACTCATGGGAATGAATGAAGACAATTTTGTAGGGAAGATACAGAGGAAGAGAAGAGTTTTTTTTAAGGAAAGGAAATTTTCAGAGAAGCGTGATGAAGGGGAGGGGCTGCTGTTCCTTCCATTACCATGGCTGGAGAGAGGAGTTAAATGAGGGATGGAGAAGAGATTAAGGAAAGGAAAAAGGAAAGAAAGAAAGGATCGGGAAAAAAACAGAGGAGTGGATTGATACAAGAGAAGGTTTTTGGGAAGAATTTTGAAGGGGAGCAACGTTCTGAGGGGGAAAAGACGTCATTCTTTGTGATCATCAACCAGACGCCTCACCACGGGAACACCGGCTTCACCACTGCCAGTCCGCACGACTTGATCATTCTCCCATCACCATAACAAGAAACACCTGCAATGCCGTATTAATCATCATCGAACCGGTATCTCATCATCTCGGCATCTGCATCTCAAAAATCTTTTGGTTTTTGGGTGCATCAAATCTCCATAGAAAGGCTGAAGAGTACGCCTTCATCTAAGAGGAGGTTTCAAGTTTCTGTTGGCATCTCCTTTTCCGACGTCTTCTTCTTAGGAAATTTGAGATTTTTGTTCACACCTTCAGCACCAACTCCACGCTGCAATTTGTAGCTGCATGCCTTCCCCCCGGGCTGCATCCACTGCCAGTCTACACAGCAAGTCTTCATCCACACAGCTGCCACTTTGAGGAGAAAACAGTCCGCGTACTGTCATTTTGGTAAGCTAGGTGAGTCATTTTTATATATATATGGCAGCATGTGTTTCATGTAAAGTGCAAGTTTGGATATTTTTTTAAAGTGGAAATATTATTATAATGGTAAGTGGTTTGACTTTTACAAGTTCACGTATTGATTTTAAATATGGTAGCATGAGTTTAAAAATACTAGAATTGTTATTTAGTTTTCTGTAACAATGCAAGTTTTGACATTTTTCTTTAGTGGAATTATTATTATAATAGGTAAGTGGATTTACTTTCATTACTTGTGCCGGCATATATTTGTTTCATTTTAATATGGCAACATGGGAATTGTGTTTAGGGTTAGTTTTTGTTTTATTATATTAAATTCAGAAAGTATATTTTTTTTCTATATGTAGTTTTACTTTAAGAAAAATATATATATTTTAATCTTCATTTGATATGGTTTTATTTCAGCTAATTATTGATTGTTTATTTATTTATTTGTTACCAATTTAATGCTTTGTAATTTATTTATTTATAAATAAAATTAATTTTATAGGTTAGGGATTTAGTTTTAAAAAAAAAATCGTTTTTATAAATTGATTCTATAGGTTAGAGATTTAGTTTTAAAAATCATTTTTGTTAGTTTTTAATTTTACCTTAGATTTAAGCGCTCTTATAAAATTTTAGTTCATTAAAATAATTGATCATATATATATATATATATTTATCCAACTATAAATTAATTAATTAATTAATTAATTAATTATTATTGATTTATTATTCCATCTTAAAAATTATGATTTTTGTTTAATGTAGTTACAATTTATTTTCTTAGTTTGACAAATTAGTTTTTTTTTTAGTATTGGTTTGGGTAATTTTTGTTAATAATGGAAAAGTTAGGATTTTTTAGAGTTTAGATAATTTGTGATAATGGTTAAAAATTTAAAATTTAGATTAGCATTATTTTTGTTCTCAATAAGGAAATCCATGTTTAGCTTAAACGTTAATTTTTAATTTTTCTTAACTATTATTGATTTATTATTCCATCTTAAAAATTGTGATTTTTGTTTAATGTAGTTACAATTTGTTTTCTTAGTTTGACAAATTAGTTTTTTTTAGTGTTGGTTTGGGTAATTTTTGTTAATAATGGAAAAGTTAGGATTTTTTTTAGAGTTTAGATAATTCATGATGACGGTTAAAAATTTAAAATTTAGATTAGCATTATTTTTGTTCTCAATAAGGAAATCCATGTTTAGCTTAAACGTTAATTTTTAATTTTTCTTAACTATTATTGATTTATTATTCCATCCTAAAAATTATGATTTTTGTTTAATGTAGTTATAATTTATTTTCTTAGTTTGACAATTATATATATATATTTTAGTATTAGTTTGGGTAATTTTTGTTAATAATGGAAAAGTTAGGATTTTTTAGAGTTTAGATAATTTGTGAGGATAGTTAAAAATTTAGAATTTTGATTAGCAATATTTTTGTTCTCAATTAGGAAATTCATAATTTCTTTTAGTTTAGTTTTTAATTTATCTTTTAGTTTAAATGTTATTAAAATTCAGTTTATTAGTTCAATTGCTTCCATGTCACTCTTTTCATATCTAAAGGTTGTTAAATTTAATTCATGATTCATCCTTTTAGTTTATTAGTTTTAGAATTTAAGTTGGTTAATTTATTTCATTCCGCGTGATATATTCATGTTTTAAAATAAAAAAATAAAATAAAAATAAAATAAAAATAAAATAAATAAATAAATAAATAAATAAATAAATAAATAAATATTTTAGTTTTGACTCATCCTATGTTAGTTGATTTTTTTAGAGTTTTAATTAATTTGGTTGGTTTCATATTGTTTAGTTTATGTTAAGATTTTTTTTATTCCATTTTTCCATTAATTCTATGCTTTCGAATTGTAGACAATTAGTTTAATCCATCCCCATGTTATCATTTTGTGTTTAAAAATAGTTCATTTTAGTTTTTGACTAATTTTATTTAGTTTGTGTTTGTTTTCTTTTATTCAATTGTTTAGTTAGCCGATTAAATTTATGACTCCAAATCGTTAATATTAGTTGATATGTATCGTTTGTACTATTTTAAAGGTCACATAATATTTAGTGTTTGATTAAGTTTATCTTAAGATTAAATGTTGTTAAAGTTTCAGTGCTTGTAAGATCTAAGGTTTGGTTTATCACTTTGGTCATCCTTTGTCAAATTCAATTTTCAGAGGCTATCGGAAAATAGTGAAGATTGGCCTCCATTCTCACCTTCAATTTTATCGGTTGTCAAAAATTCTACTTTGTGATGTTGTTCTTTTTCTTTGTATTTTGATTCATACATTTTATTGTTTTCAAATTGACTTCTTTTATCTTTAAAACATAACAATATTCTCAAAATCTCATTTTCCTTAAAAATCCATTTCAAAAATTCATTTAGAGTTTCTTAGAGTCAAAAAATCCCCTTAATAATCTATTTCAAAAATTCATTTAGAGTTCTTAGAATCAAAATCTCATTTTTTAAAAATTATGTGCAACCATGTTTTGATCGGTTCACATCTTTCAAATAAAATTATAGTTTTGAATAAAACACGAATCAAAGCTTATGGTCCCAAATAAATGGGATAATTCTAAGCTAAATTCGTGTATATCGATTGGGGAATTGGTGAAACCCCTACATAAGAAAATCTTTTCAAAAATTATTTTTGTTGCCACTTTTGTCACTTGTTGAAATTATGTCTATCTTTTTTTTTTAGGAATTGTATACAAAATGAGTGTGATAATTAGTGTTTTCATATACTTTGATAGTTTCTGCTATGCTAATTAGATAAAGAACATGCTAGGACTTCTATATTTTATTATTTATTATCTAACCCCTCATGTCTTATGGAAGCGCATTGTAAGTTATTTATGTTATCCGGGTACGTCTCCTATCACCTACTTTCTAAATTTTGTAAATAATCATGTCACTGTGAAATATGCATATGTTTGATAATCCTTAGGTGCTTAGATGTATGCTAGATTTACTATGATTAAATACATGTTGTGTGCTATAATTCTATACTAACTCTGATGTTTTATAATAGTGCTTGAGAAGTGGTCCAGGTACGTATACTAACCTTCCTTTATTGTAATTTGATCTTGTTTGGCATGCTATTTTTTGGAACCACCTAGCCTACTTAGGTATCTATAATTAGCCGATTAATTGCCACATTCACCTTAACTCAGTTAGTAGAGACCTTTATGGGGCTTAGAGGGGTGCTACCTTTTAAAGGTACCTTCCCAATAGGTAACCTGATCCCCGGACCTAGATTCTGGTTTTCCAAAGACACGCTTTTCCAAGAATTATGGAGTCACATTTTAGGGTTTTTCTTTCTTGTTTTATTTTCCCTTTAAAATAAAAAATAAAATAAGTGGCGACTCCAACTTTTCCAAAAATTATTTTTCACAAGTAAAAAGCGAGTCTCGCCGATCGAGTGGGGGCGCACGTGAAAAATGCGGGTCCACATAATGTGAAACCAATGTTTGGTTAATCTTGATTTTGATGATAACAAACAAGGTTTAGAACTAATGACTATATTTCAAGTGTGATTATACAAGACGATTTCCAAAGTGGCAATCACAAAGACAAATCAAGCCAATGAGAAATCATGAAGAAGAAGACCACCTCAAAGAGAAGTGTTTTTCAAGACCCAAGCTTCATAAGATCTCTTTGTAAGGTTGTTGGTACACTAGGATTTTCATGCATTACATTCTTTACTTATGCACCAAAATCATCCAAGAGTTATTTTGTTTTAAATATTTTAAGAATGGATAATTTCATGTTTTCAACTAAAATATTGTGTTAAATGTCTTTCAAACTTATTTTAAAAGGTTTTAAGTTGAAAATTTTTGTTGTTGAGCCAAAAACAACGGCTCAACGGGTTGAACCGGGTGAGGAACCGGTCGACCGCAAGCTCAACCGGTCGACGTTCGGGTCGACCCACAGCTTAATCGGTCAAGGCCCGGGTAGACCCCCAACTCAACCGGTCAAAGGTGCAAAAACTTTCTCTTTCTTCCAGAACGGTTGTT
>CALNHZ020000658.1:0-22447 GCA_940586395.1 Vitis riparia x Vitis cinerea | reverse complement strand
AACTCATTGGACATAAATAATATAAACAATTTCTTGTTTCAAAAAATTATTTGACACAAGACGGATAAAAAAAATTGATGAAAATTAGTTTGTTCATGCAAAAATAATAATAATAATAATATAATTTTTCATGTTTCCAAAAATTTAATTTTTTTTCAAAAATAATTCCTTTTTACTCAAATAATTCGAAATTCTAATGTTTACTAATAGAAAAAAAATAATAATGTACCTATTATTTAATCAAGGACAAATTATATATAGGTATTGCACAGTAAAACTTTAAAATAAGTTTACGAGGAAGGGAGTGTTTGGTAAAACTTAATTTTAAGTTTATTTTAAGTTAAATTATATTTAAATTATTGACTTAAAACTTATTACTTAATTCTTACGTTAAGCATTAAGATTATTTGATAAAATTAACTTAAAACTTATTTAAATCATCAAATTGATATATTATCCTCATAAATTAAAATTAGGGTAAAAAATGTTGAGGAAAATAAAGATCGTGGAATAGTAAAGAAGATTGTATAAGTAATTGGGATAAATGGGGTAAAATGATAAAATGAAAATATGAATTTAAGAATAAATTAATTATTTTTACTTATTACTTAGACTTGTTTTTAACTATAAATTATACCATTAAATTTTATTATTTTTGGAACAAAATTATGTTTTAAAAATACAAATATAAAAAGTAGTGTGTTCTTTATTATGGTAAAACCTATAAATTTTCAAAATATTTTCTGCGTTGTCAATTATTGCTTATAATGCTTAGAAAAAAAAATAAACAATCCATATAATTAAAATTTATTTTAAAAAATAATACGTTTTTAAAACAAATTTTGAAAATTATTTTTGCCAAAATTTGTTAAATGCCTTTTTTGAGTTAGAAAACTAATTTAAAAAACAAATGTGAAACAAGGCCCTAGGATCATTTAGGGTATGTGTGGACCCCGCATTTCGGCTTAATGTGTTTCCCACTCAATGGCGAAACTCGCTTTTTATTTTGAAAAATTGACTTTTATTGATTATTTGAAAATGACTTGGAGTCGCCACTTATTTTTGTTTTATTTTTAAAGGGTAAACAAAATAAGAAAGAAAAACCCTAAGTGTGACTCCTTATTTTGGAAAAGGCGGTCTGTGAAAAACCGGATCGGGTTCGGGGGTCAGGTTACTTATCGGGAAGGTACGGTACAGACCGTAACACCCCTTTAAGTCCCTAAAGTCGGGTCTCTACTAATAAAATGAAGCAATCATGGCAATCGATGAGGAAATCAATGAATATCCTGGATGATCATGCACATACGAGAATCGGAACATGTATAGTGAAGTATCAGAATGAGAGTGATGCATGCCTAGGCCATGAACGAGCAATGTGCTATCATAAGAATGAGGTCAGTGTATAATATTGAGCACAAAATATCACATGCGTCACCAAATAGAAATTAAAACTGTTTAAGGGAAAACTGGATTTTTGAATTTTATTTGAAAGTTGGAGTTTTAGAGATTATTTAAAAAAAATTGGATTTTTAGAAGAATGAGAATTTTAAAAATTAAATTTGAAAGGAATTGGAATTTCAGAGAACTAAATTTGGGAATCGGAATTTTGAAGAATTATTTAAATACGGAATTTTAATAAACACAATAAGGGAATAAATAAATGAGTGAAATAATAATGATAATGAAATACTAAAGATTAGGTAAATAATTACGAAAGATGAAATTTTAGAGATTTGAAGATTGAATTTAGAGATTAAATTTTGAGAAATTATTTGGAGATGAGACTTTAAATGTGTGAATAAGTGAATGAATAAATTAAATTCGGAAGTCAGATTTTTCAAGAATTGAATTTTAATGATTTGAATTTTTTTTTAAAAGAAATAAATAAATAAATAAATATGGAATAATAATAATAATAATAACAAAAATAATGGTTAAGCAAATGGACGTGAATAGTGGGATTTTTTAGATTGAAAACTAAATTCGGAAAACGGAATTTTGAAAAATTGAACTTTAATTATTGGAATTTGTAAAATAAATTAATGGAATAATAATGCTAATTAACGGAAATAATATTTAAATGAACGAAGTGAATAATGAAATTTTTGGGATTGAAATTAAATTAGGACACTAGATTTTTGAAGAATTGGATTTTAATGATCAAAATAATAAATAAATATGGAGTAATAATACTAATTAACAAAAACAGTATTTAAACGAGTAAAAATGAATAGTGGAATTTTGGGGTTAAAAGTTAAATTAGGACGCTAGATTTTTTTAATAATTGAACTTGAATAATTTGAATTTTTAAATGAAATAATTAAATAAATATGAGATAATAATAATAATAATAATAAATAATATTTAAACGGATGAAAGTGAATAGTGAAATTTTTGAGATCGAATATTAAATTAGGAAGTCAGATTTTTGAAAAATTGTTTGGAGATGAGGATAGGAAAAATAAATAAATAAATACGCAAATAAAATAATGATAACGACAAGAATAATAAAGATTTAATGAACGAACGTAAAAAAAGGATTTTGACAGTCAACTTTTGGAAATTGAGAATTTGAAAATCATTCGAAAACAGTAACTTGGAAAATTAGGTTTAAGAAAAGAATTTTGAGAAATTAAATTTTGACAATGAAGATTTTGAAAGTGGAATTCAAAAATTAAAAAAAAGAAACAGAAAATTAACCTTGGTTTCAAAGATGAAAAATTTGCGTAGAATAAATAAATAAATAAACGAATAAGTGAATATGAAACTAAAATGGGAGTGGTCACTGGGGAGATGGGCCAAGGGTGACCATGCAAAACATGCAGAAGTGGGCCTGGGCCTTTATGGCAGTTTCAGGAGGGTACACCATAGCTGTTCTCATAGGATTTGAAACCATAAGCTCTTTGGACATGGGCAGTAGGCTGACTTATCAAAGCGACAATGAAGGTCGTTTCACCATCAACGGGGACCCCACCATATAGAACAGAAAGCTTCTCTCAAAAATCTCTTGCCACTTACTTCCGAATTCTCATTGCTAACGTTGACTTGCTCTCCAAGGACTAAATTATACTGGACTGCCATATCTCCGATTCCTATTACTGTCTGCGGTGAAGCCGACATCAAATCTCTGTTTAAACTCAAAGCTTGACGCGAGGCTGAATGATTTCCAAGTCATCACCAGTATCATGACCGAGGGTTGACATTACATGCTGAAACCCGAATCTTCCAGAACCATCCCCTACCCGGAAATAATTCCACATTTCACCGTCAGTGCGGGGTAGTGGACCTTGAATACAGTTTTCTTTATGAGCGACGCTTCTTCTTAACAGTCCACTGCGGCAACGTTCTTTCTGGCGCTTATTGACATAGAAAAGATTGAAGACAGCTCGAATTTGCAAACCATTGAGGAATTCCGGGGCTGAATAGAGCCTCGGTGCCTTGATCTAATGATTAATCCTTCCACTCAGAAGGCCAAAACTCCGTCACTTCGATAATCACGAGGAGAGTACAATAATTGGACCTCATATCAACAGGTGCAGAAATAATGGCATGATCCATGCAACGCAATAATTTAGCTCTGTTAGAAACATTCTTCATCATAGCTGGTTCCACGACATTCCTTACCAAAGCACTTGGATTGCCTTATCTTTTAGGCAGCACTTCTCAAAATTTGGACAGAGGATGAACTCGACAAGTCCACAGCCATGTTTGTCGAGGATTCCGTTTCTGCATTTGAACGTCATGACTACTAGTGTTCTGGGTCTTTAGAGACCGAAGCTGATCAGGAGGCCCCTGAGTCTTCAGCATAGCTTATGGCCACTTTTTCGAGTAGCAAATGCATTTTTACTTCACTCAGTTGACGCTTAAGGAGAGCCATCTCCTTACAGAAGTGCTAGGAAAAATCCCATTGGTGCACACAGTAACATGTCTCGAGTATTGAGTTATGATGCTTGCAAATCTGGTGCGGGGGAGCCATTGCTATCATCCATGCAGTCACTAGAACGAGCGGGCAGCATCAACTGTGTGGTCATGCATTGACGTCTGGCTATCAACTCTGGAGGACGAACCGGACCTGAAGTATGCCGACTTCTTATAAGCTTTTCGGACCCCTCAGACCGTGAAGAAGAGTCTTCAAATACTGGGGAAGGAAATGGGTTCGCAGGGTATGGGGAGAAGTGCATGGCGTGCATGTAGAGCCGTAGGGTTCATGGCGTGAATGTCATGGGTGAAATGGGAGATAAGAGAAGAAGGGGTATGCATGTGAACGTGGGTGGATAGGAATATGGGTATGATGTATTGAAAGGTGAAGAAGTGGACAAGGTGGGTAGGAGTTATGAATGGAAAGGCATGCAAGGTGGAGGTAGCCTTAGGAGTGGAGACAACGGTATGAAACAATGATATGAGATAATGGGCACATGCATGGGGTATGGGGGGTATAGAAAATGGGCGGTATGTGTTTGTATGAGGATAAATGGGTATCTGGAGAATGGGTATGATTTTGCATGGGCATATGGGTATAGGATATGTGCAGGGGGCTACGGAATTGGTGCGAAACATGAGTGGAGATATGCTGAGTCTGAAAGATAGGATGAGTGATGAGAAGGTGGTTAGTGGTGATGTGATGGATATGTGATTTTGGAAAAATGAGAAAAGTGAATGGGTAAAAGTAATGGGTATAGATAATGGCCGGGTTTGCATGGTCCCATGCACGTGGGTGGATGGATATGTTGGGTATGAAAAGCAGTGGGTTTCATCGGTATTTGAAGGGGTAAGAGTGGACTGACAGAGCTTTTGGGGTTCAGCGCCATTGGGTTGACGTCATGGGCATGGAAATCACAGCACCGGAGTGAACAGAGAGGGGGAGAGACTTGGAAAGGTCACCAAGGAACATCTCCCATATCCTTCTCCATAGTTTATTTGGACTGCCACCATAAAACCTTCCAATTTGAAACATGAAAGCAACAGGTGGGCATTTATTATTGTTTGCTTTGAGTGAGCACAATCTCCATTCAACTTGCAGCATGGAGAAGATATCCTTGCTGTCATTTCCCGTCAAGGGCTTCCTTACAAAAGCACTTTGGATTTGCCTTTATCTTTAGGCAGCACTTCTCATGCCAATCTCCTTTCCAGCATCAATAGGAGCCATGATAAAGGCATCTGTCACTTCTTCGGTCCAAAATATCAACTCCTTGAGAAAAGTTCCCTTTCGATGGCCTCCAATGCATTGAAAACACCATAATTCTTCTGCTTTGCAATGATGTGTGCACCATTCACCAGCAATATAATTTTCCACCCGTGTTTTCAGTTAGGAAAAGCAAGGTGCTCCACATCACGCTCATCAAAATCTGGTGTAGCTACAAACTGGCTCAAGTAGTTTCTCAGCGGCAAGCAATGATAGAACGCATATCGAAACTCCATTTTTCTGAAGCCAAGGGGTATTGTTGAACCCGACAACTTACAGAACTTGATGTTCCACTCATTGTCATTCATGCCCTTAAGGGCTCTTCCCTCACGCACAAATCAGATTACAAAAAACCAAGAGTCCCAAAATAAATCCAGAAATGTGAACCAGAAGCAAGATATAGATTAAAATACCAGAACTGGAGGAGGCAAAGCAACAAGAGGAACAGTGTACCCATGATAAAGCAAACCGAATGAGCCAAGCATTAGGTGGTATCCCCTTCATAAATCTCACCTCATACAAGGTATTGATGGAACAGTTACGAAGAAACAGAGCATCTCTTTGAGCAACCAACAAATAGTGAAAAAGAAGAAGAAAGAATAGAAG
The DNA here is from genome assembly GCA_940586395.1 of Vitis riparia x Vitis cinerea. Lineage (NCBI taxonomy): Eukaryota > Viridiplantae > Streptophyta > Magnoliopsida > Vitales > Vitaceae > Vitis > Vitis riparia x Vitis cinerea. The sequence goes on along the minus strand of CALNHZ020000658.1, from coordinate 16,659 downwards.
AAATAATATAATGAAAGATGGAGAACTCATGTAGTCTCATCTCAAGATCAATCTATGGGCTCAAAACAGGTAGGATGGAAAGAGAAGATTAAATCATTCATATAATCCATTTACGTAGTAGCTTCAAATGAAACCCAAGACATACGAGGGCAAGTAAATCTAAACAGTGAATGTGGATTAAACACACAGGAAAAACCTGAAAAACAATGTTAGGCACATAGAAACAAACCATGGAAAGCAATGTTAAGCCATAGAAGAAAACCATGAAAAACGATGTAATAGGAAAGTATGAACTGAAAATCCACCATGCCCGCACCTGGGAGAGCTCCTTTCTAGCAGAAAAGATGAGCCAGCAGACCCATCTCCCCCTTCTGCTATACCCCCCTTTTTTCTTTTTCTTCCTCCTCAACTCGATCCCCCGCTTGAAGCCAAAACCCTCCTTTTTTATCTCCTGTTTCTATCTTCCTTGGCAAGCTTCTACGTGCCCCACTGTTCCTCGCATCAGCAGCATGTCCACTGCCCAACCACCAGCATGGCCCCCCACGTTTATGCAGCTTATTTCCCGGGTGTGGAGAAAAGAGGGACTCCCCCCACTTTACCTCAGCTGTTGCCGGCCTCCTCTTATGATATATATATATAGATATAATATATATATATAAAACTAACCCCCTTGGCTCTTCAAAGGGGGTCTACAATATGCCCCTCTTCGGTAGAGTTCACGAGTGTAAAGAGCACGAACACTGAAGTGAAAAGAAAGTGCGAATAGTGAGTGGAATGAAGTGAACTCTACCGAAGAACCAAGGAGGACCCCCATAGGACACTAGTGAAACACGAACTCACTCAAACTAACAGACAAACACGAGCCTAAACCTGAGAGAAAGTGATGTCTCAAAATGTCTCCGAAGCCACACTGAGGACCCAGGTTTCCCATAAGACGTCTCCAAAAGTGACTCGAAAAGACCATATCAAGGATGAGTAATGGTCGAACCACTCTAGAGTACGGGAAAGAATGTGCCAAAAGGAGACTATCCTAAGTGAACTATATGAAAATGACAAATGTAGGGTGCTCAATAACATGACAGAAATATGTTATCGTGAACTCAAAGGACATCGTCATAAACGTGAGAAGGGAGATATGAAAGGACAATGACGAATAGGCGATAAGCACGGGGTGACAAGGTGAGGAAAGCCGAGGACGAATGCAAAATCCTGAAGGTGGGATGTGCAATGCCAGTGAATATCAATGCCCGGAGATGTGACTCTGAGTGACAAGACTGACCCTAAACGCTAAACTGAGAAAATAATAGCTCTGGAAGCCAAACCAAAAAAACTAACTCTAAACAACTAACCTATAAGGCCCATAGGTGAAGACCTACGGTGGTGACAAATCTAAAACAAAGGGAGATGCCCTAAAGCAAACCTGACGGTAGGAGAATGCTCAAACAAACTGAAATAGGGGGATGCCCTAAACAAGATGACGGTAGGGAATGCCCAAACGAAATGACAGTGGGGGGTTGCCCCAAACGTAAAAGGACAGTGGGGGGATGCCCCAAACGTAAATGACAGTGGGGGGATGCCCAAACGTAAATGACAGTGGGGGGTTGCCCCAAACGTAAATGACAGTGGGGGGTTGCCCCAAACGTAAATGACAGTAGGGGGATGCCCTAAACGAAAAATACCGTAGGGGGATGCCCTAAACAAGCTGATGGTAGGGGGATGCCCTAGGTAATAACTCATAAAGATCAACAAATGGGTCCGATAACCATGAAATCAACACGAGACACGGTAAACCCGAAGAGAGGGGGTATGCCCAGTAGAAAAGCACTAAAGGGGGTATGCCCCAGTGTGACGACTCGCAAAGATCAAGAAATAGATCAAGTAGTGAGAAAGATCTGCAAAAACAGCTGATGAACTCAAAGACGGGGGTATGCCCAGTGTGGCATGCCGCTGCAAATCTCAAACCGCCAGAAACAGGCTGAAAGGGACTACGAGTCTCGAACGACGCTCCGCTAAAAGCTCATATCGATGAAGAGCTCAGGAATAATGATCAGTGAGGCGAATACAACATATCTCGGCTGAGTGATGGAAACTGTAACGGATATGTGAGAGACGATCGCCTCCAGGGCTAAATGAGGGCAATATGCCCCTGTATGACATCAGATGCACTCGATCTGTCCTGATGACCCGAGAAACACCAATGGGACGCATAATAGATTCTGAATATGTACCCCACTGAAATGATGACGCAGGAAATCCAAGCACCAGAGACAACTCCATCCAGGAATCACGACTATATCAAAGGGTATGAAATCTGGACTGAATGACTCAAGAGAGGCTCCTCGGAGTATTCGGACAAAATGAAATCAAAACATCGACCTGGCATGTATCTCATAACCGTGGATGATCATGTAAACCAGTGGGGATCTATAAATCTCGATCAAGATGGGGAATATGCCCAGTGTGGCCTCGAGTAATGTAACATGTCGAAAAAATCAGATGAGCTCAGATCATCTATGCCTGCAAACTGAATCAAACCCACATATCGAAGAGGTATCCCTCGGAAGGAAGCATGACGACACCTTAACATCTAAAAGCTCGGGCCTGGCTAGATGGCTCTCGATTAGCCTCCACTAAGGAATCATCGTGAGGATAGCGAATATATCGTCAGCTCTGCATACATCTCGCAAATAAGGATAAGCATGCACTCCCTCATTATCTGTAAATCTCATCCGAACCGAAATATGCCCCTGTATGGCATCGAAATGTATGACAGGGTCGGAAATCAGATAGCATGGAATCCTCTATCCTCGAACAGGTGACATCTTGCGAAGATCCATAAAGATCCTCCGAAACGGAATATGCCCCAGTATGGCATCAAGTGCGCGACAAGTCCGAAGAACAAATGTCATGAAATCATCGATCGGCGAGCACGTGACCTCCGTGAAGATCCGTAAATCTCATCCGAACGAATATGCCCCAGTATGGCATCAGATGTGTGACAGGTCAAAATAACAAGTGTCATGAAATCATCTGTCGTCAAGCACATGACCTCCATGAAAGTCCGTAAATCCTCATCCGAAACGGAAATATGCCCCAGTATGGGCATCAGATGCTCGACAGGTCAGAAATTCGAGCGACATGAAATCATCTATCATCGCGCATGTGACCTCCATGAAGTCCGTAAATCTCATCCGAAACGGAAAATATGCCCCACTAGGGCATCAGATGCTCGACAGGTCAGAAATCGAGCGACATGAAATCATCTATCATCGCGCATGTGACCTCCATGAAAGTCCGTAAATCTCATCCGAAACGGAAAATATGCCCCAGTATGGGCAATCAGATGCTTCGACAGGTCAGAAATTGAGCGACATGAAATCATCTATCATCGAACATGTAACACTGGACGTCCGAATCCATACTGAATCATGCACACATATCCAAGACGTGCCTCCCCGATGGAGAGGCGTGATCGCGTCCAAGTGTCGAGAAGTGCGGACCTGGCTGGGTGGATCTCAGGGGCTCTATAAGGTAACGATCATGTCTACGTCTCAGTGAGCATCCAGTAAGTGATGATCATGCAAGTCCGTGAGGATCCATGAACCTCTAAATGAAATGGGATATGCCTCAGTGTGGCACTAGAGGTATGATAGGTCAAAAATCAGGTGACAGCAAATCAATCATCGTCAAACTCGCGATCCCGGTAATCCGAACACAACCGAATCAGACCTGCACATCAAAGAGGCGACCCCCAGAAGAAGAAGCATGACAATATCTAAATATCAACCAGATCTCAATCACCTGTCCAAGTAGAGGCTGTCGAAGACGACATCTGATCCCATGGCCTCAGGGTGGTCTTAAGACACGGGACGTAACGTAGGCCAAGGTGATAGGTGTGATAGAAATGAAAGGAAACTAGGCTCAAATACCCAATGATCAAAACTCATGCCCTCATATATGAAATGCACATGTATAGTGAACCCCATGAGCCATGGACCTGAGGATGCCTAAAGTGAATATGATGTCGATAAGGAGACAAATGAAGCAACATGAACTGATAGTGGTATGTGTAATGACGATGCGAAATGAGTATCGAACCCGAGATGGGTCGTTGTAAGGAGGGAATAAGATGTGAAGGGAATGAGATGAATCACAAGCAACGATAAAAAACGACAGCGAAAGCAATGAATATGTGAAGAAATGTGGTGATCGACTCAGATCAAACATGAAGTGAAGTCACATCAATAATGAATGTAATGATGGAAAGGACAATGACTCGGAGTCCTTAGGAGAAGGTCACTCATCTCTCTCACAAATAGATATGACGAAGCAATACAAACAACATGGGATCTCAGAGAGCTCACATACGAACTCCCAATAACGAACATACTCGATAAAAATGACCCCCAGACATCATATACATACTCAATGATAAAAAATAATACACACCTGCGTTTTTTTTTTCTTTTTTTTTTTTTCTTTTTTTTTTCTTCTTTTTTTTTTTCATTTTTTTTATTTTTTTTTTTTTTTTTTTTTACATATTACAAAACACGCTTACCTGAACATGAACAAATGAACCCAAAGATGATATCAATAACAAATGGACACACTCCCAAGTGATAAGGTAACAAACAAACTCTCTCTGACAAGATGACCTTCTCAAACTAAGGATCTCTAAACAGTGTCCGCGAAGATAGATGGTGGAAATGATGTGACTATCCTCCATGTGATGAACTGAGGAGGCTCACCACTCAGGGTGGAGAGAATATGAGACAAACAAATAGTAGATAGGATAGGAAGAAGAGATGAATAAACATAACCAATAAGATGAGATGAAAATGCAGAGGTGCAGTGATAGGAAAAGATGATGAGAAAAACATGCCCCTAGGTCCAAGGCTCATGAAACTCCCAAACAATGCATGCATACATTAAAGGGCCCCTGTCCCGGTGTGAAAATGTGAGCAAGGCGATAAGAAAGAAAGGCTATATACGCATGTGAGGCTCAATGGGCTAGCAACGGACTATGTATCACAAAGGAATAACAAGGTAATGGCTAACCGAAATGATGGCCACCCATCCTGCGACCATGGTCTCAAACATAGTACCTCTTTAGCTGATCCACATTGGTTGGCTCTGAGAATCGGTTTCCGTCTAAATCCATCAGCCATGCAGCGCCCTCTGGGGTCAACTCCCTGATGAAATAAGGTCCGCTCCAGTTGGGTCTGAACTTCCCTCTAGGATCTCTGATCAATCCCCTGATGACTTTCAAGACTAAGTCACCTACATGTAGTGGTCTGGGCTTGACCCGCTTTTTGAAAGCGCGGGCCATCTTCCTCTGATATGCACGAACATGGTCTGCTGCTCTCAATCTCCTCTCATCTAGGAGATTGAGCTGATCAAATCGAGCCTGAGCCCAATCTGTCTCGGGAATCTGCTGCTCTAGTGCTACCCTCAACGAACCCATCTCAATCTCAACGGGTAGCACCGCCTCCATGCCATATACCAATGAGTAGGGTGTGGCGCCTGTAGAGGTGCGAAAAGAGGTCCGATAAGCCCACAATGCAAATGGGAGCTTCTCTGACCAATCCCGAGAAGTCTCAATCATCCTCCGTAATATCCTCTTGATATTCTTATTCGCGGCCTCTACTGCCCCGTTCGTCTGCGGCCTGTACGCAGACGATCTATGATGCCGAATGCTCGTATCTCTGTACTAAGGTGTCAACCTCTCCTCTGAATGTACCCCTCTATCTGAAATCAACTCATGAGGGACCCATAGCGACAGATGATGTGTGATCTGATGAAACCAGCGACTCCAGCCGATGTCAATCCGCATATGAGGCGGCCTCCACCCACTTGGTGAAGTAATCGATGGCGACCAGGATGAACTCATGACCACTGGAAGATTTCGGCGAAATCTTCCCGATGATGTCAATACCCCATACGGAAAATGGCCATGGCGAAGTAAGTGCATGCAACTCGGAGGGCGGCACGTGAATGAGATCTCCGTGTATCTGACACTCGGGACATCTCTGAACAAACTGGCAGCAATCCGTCTCCATAGGTCAACCAGAAAGTAACCGGTCCTCATGATCTTACGGGCCAACATATGCCCTCCCATATGTGGTCCGCAAACTCCCGCATGAACCTCTCTCATCACTCGATCGGCAGAGGCACGGTCCAACACATAATAGCAGCATCCCATCAGCTGATCGTCTATATAGCGTCTCACCACAAATCACGAATCGGGCGGCTAACTGTCTCAATGCTCTCCTATCCTTGGCCGTGGCAGCCTCAGGATATACGCCAAGTCTCAGAAAGTGATATATGTCATGGTACCAGGGCAGACCATCGTCTATCTCCATATCCTCAATCAGACAACAGTATGCAGGAGCAGATCTCGACTCAATCAATAATGGGCGAACAGTGGCATCGACAGGAATGTCGATCATGGAAGCCAGAGTAGCTAAGGCATCAGCAAACTGGTTCTGCGCTCTAGGCAGATGGGTATATCTCAAATCATCAAATCTCCCAACCAGTAGCTCCAAATACGCGTGGTAAGGCCTAAGCTTCACATCTCTAGTCTTCCACTCGCCCTGAATCTGTCTCAATACCAGATTGGAGTCACCAAACACCTCCATCTGTCTAATCCCGAGCTCGAGGGCTGTCTCTAATCCCAAGATACAAGCCTCATACTCAACAATGTTGTTCGTGGCAGGATGTCGATCCGAGAATGCCAAACGAACAGATCTGGGAATGTGATCACCATGAGGGGATATCAACAGGACGCCTATCCCGTATCCAGAATGGTTGGCTGCACCATCAAAGTACATGCGCCAACCTGACAGACTAGTCACAGCAGCGACATCCTCGTCTGGGAAGTCGTCATCAATGGCCCTGCCATCGGAAACCGGTAAAGAAGCTAGATGATCCGCGACAATGCTCCCTCTGACGGACTTCTGAGTGACATAATGAATGTCAAACTCAGTCAGAAGTACCAACCATCTCATGAGGCGACCGACCAGGGCAGGCCTGTCAAACAAATATCTCAGAGGATCTAGACGGGATATCAAATGCACTGAATACTCGGTCATGTAATGTCTCAATCGTCGAGTGGCCCAAACCAATGCTAAGCAATAGCGCTCAATCATGACATATCTCGTCTCGTAGTCTAGCATCCTCTTACTCAGATAATATATGGCTCGATCCTTGCCCGAATCATCGAGCTGAGCCAACATGCATCCCAAAGCCACGTCTGAGACGGATAAGTATAGGAGTAGAGGACGGCCTGGTGTAGGAGGCGCCAAGACTGGAGGCGACAACAAGTACTCTCGGATCCTCTCAAATGCGCGCTGACACTGATCATCCCAAACAGTAGGCTGACTCTTCCTCAAGAGTCGGAAAATGGGCTCACAAATGTCTGTCAATCTGGCAATGAATCTGCTGATGTACTGAAGTCTGCCCAAGAAGCCTCTGACCTCTCTCTCTGTCCTCGGTGCAGGCATGTCAAGGATGGCTCTAATCTTGTCCGGATCTACCTCTATGCCTCGCTCACTGACCATGTATCCCAAGAGTTTCCCAGAAGTCACTCCAAAAGTGCACTTCTTGGATTCAGTCTCAATCTGAACTGCCTGATCCTCTCAAAGAATCTCTCCAAAGCTGCTAAGTGATCTGATCTACCTCGGGATTTCACTATCATGTCGTCTACATAAACCTCGACATCCCGATGCATCATGTCATGGAAAAGCGTGGTCGCTGCTCTCTGATAAGTGGCTCCTGCATTCTTCAATCCGAATGGCATGACTCGGTAGCAATAAGTACCCCACTCGGTAATGAAGGACGTCTTCTCCATATCCTCTGGAGCCATCAAGATCTGACTGTACCCGGAAAATCCGTCCATAAAGGACAACATCGAATGACCTGCCGTACTGTCAACTAGCATGTCGATGTGTGGAAGAGGAAAATCATCCTTAGGGCTGGCCTTGTTGAGATCTCGGAAATCAACACAAACTCTCACCTTGCCGTCCTTTTTGGGAACAGGGACGACATTGGCCAGCCACTCCGGGTACTCGACCACTGATAAGAATCCTACACTGAGCTGCTTCTGGATCTCCTCTTTCACCTGCAAGCTCCAACGAGGGTGCAATCGTCTCAACTTCTGCTTAACCGGCCTGGCATGGGGCAGAAGTGGCAAACGATGCTGGACGATAGATGGATCAAGGCCCGGCATGTCCTCGTAGGACCATGCGAAAACGTCCAAGTATGCTCTGAGCAACTGGATGAGGCTGTCTCTCTCATCTACAGATAGATCTGACCCGATCCTCAACTCCCTAGGCTGATCTGCGGTGCCGAAATCAACAATCTCTGTGTCCCCTACAGCAGGTGAAACCCTCTGATCAACGGGATCCGAATCGGAAACAGAAGATGAGCCATCATCTGAGTCATGCTGTGCAATCTCATCATCAATATCAAAAATCTGTGATGTGGGTGAAGATGGTGCAGATAAATCAGTACCATAAGAGACAGGCAATACTCAAAGATGCTCAAATCCATAGATGAAGAGTCAGAAACATAGTCAGAACGGGAGACGAACCCCGACAGAACGTCAAATGAAAGAGGTGGGTCCACAAAGTCGGACGCTCCCTCGATAATGCCAACATGGCTATCAAACAAATCATCAAAAACTATAAGGTCCTCAGCAGACTCCTGAGCAGGGCAGTCTGGACCTCCTCGGCGATCTCGAGGACGGACACCCCGAAGAGATCAAATGCGAAGCGAGCTCCGGCGGGGCCATCTCCTCGGTCTGGCTCAAGCTCATCGCGAGCATCTCATCAACGTACTCATCAAGGCACGGCTCCGTCCACTACGTCCCCAATCTCGGCAAAAGTCCCGTGATCATCGATCTCATCCGGGAAGCAAAGCGTCATAAGGCTCGTGCGATCTGGGGAGGGAGGAGCAATCAACACAGAAGTCGAAGGGCCAGGGGCTCCGTCACTCAACTGTAACTGCTTGACGAGGCGCTGAAGCTCGGCCTCCTGGGTGGTGCTGAGTCCTCCGATGACCCCATCAGATGGTGCATATGGCTCTGATGCCCTCACAAAGTAATCGGCTAGGCTCATGGTGTATGGGCGGACAGGATAATAAAAGGGCGTACGAGTCAAGCGAGCCCTCACCCTCTCCTGCGCAAGTCGCGCCATATGACGATAGTCAGCCTCAGTGGGAATGAATCCGAGCCCGAATGGTACGTCGCGGTCCGGGAAAGGCCATGAACTCACTAGGCCCGTGCTGACGCCGCCCCAGCCCATACCAGGAAGATAAGACATGCTCCGCATAATATCGAGCACCACCGTGCTGCTGTGCTGGTCGAAGGACATGGCTACAAAATCTCGGCAGAAATCCTCCATCTCCAGAGTCTGTACCTCATCAAAGGTAAATCCGTCAGAAAAAGATCATCATCAGCGTGACTAATCTCGAGTACGGCTCGGCAGAGATGAACCTATCACCCACAGACTGCACCACAACGACCCGGCCATCATGAATAAACTTCACCTTCTGATGAAGGGAAGAAGGAATAGCTCCGGCTCTATGGATCCATGGTCGGCCCAGAAGCAGGTTAAAGGATGTAGGAATCCTCAAAACCTGAAACACGGCGATGAAAGTGGCCGGACCGATCAGCAGCTCCATCTCTAGTTACCCATGACCTCTCTACGGGTGCTGTCGTCAGCTCGAAACGGTTGAGTGGATGGGCCGAACGTTGGTTGCGTATCCTGAGAGCGATGGAGTGGCCATTGAAGACATACGTTCAGGCCGAGCCATTGCTAGAAGTACAGATGGACTCGACGACCTGAACAACAACAGATCTATGGAGGAGGACGAGTTGTGGTCTGAACCCTCTGTGGTCAGTCCTCACGGAAAAGACGATACAAGTAGCTCTGCCAGCCGTCATCATATGAATGCGCCCCTCGGGAGTGGTCGTTTGTGGTATCAACCTAATCTGGCTCAGACCCGGTCCGTGCATCCCGATGAGTACTAGCGGAGGCTAACCCACTCCAGATGGAGATACGAGCCTGAGTGCTCTGTGTAGAGCCTCAAGATGCGTACTCCTCTGCTCTGACTCCTCGGGAGGGCGGACGTACCCTCAACTGGCCTAGCTGCTGCGGGAGGTGGCTGACGCAATCACTCTACCTCCTCGGAGAACATACTGAATGTCCAGAGTCTGAGAATCATCAACGTGTGGAGCCTGAACCTCCTCAACATCCGGGATCAAGATGAAAGGTGTCCGGACACTGTAATGCGGTAAAATCAATGGCTCAACAGTGGCAGCCTGCACTGATGCCGCCTCGGGAACCAATCGGAATGGAGCAGGCATCCGAGGACCTAGAGTCACCCCACTCATCTCATAAATCACATCTGGCATGATGGGCTCTGGGTCTGAATCGTCATCACTCAGCATGTGGATGTGGTCATCGATCTCATCAAACTCTAAGAAATGAATGTCATCGGCTGGTGGAGGGACTGCATGTGTGGTGTGAGCAGGCAACGGGTTCGTGGTCACACTCGGCTGACCCAAGTGTACCAAACCCTGGTCGATCAAATCCTGAATGGCATGTCTCAAAGCGGTGCATCGATCGGTCTCGTGTCCAGGCCCCTGATGGTATGCACAGTGTAGATCCATCCTGAACTGAGGCGGAATCGGCTGAGGCGGTGGTCTCGGAGTGAGAGCGGCCAATACTCCGGCCTCTGTGAGCTTCCGAAGAGCCTGGCTCAACGGCATGCCTATCTGGGAGAACTGTCTCTGCGTCCTCAAAGCAAAGGGAGCAGAAGTCTGCTGAGCTCTGGGTCGGGGATAAGGAGCTGCGGGTCTCGCAGTGAACTGAGCAGCATAGCATGGCTGTCCTGTAGCCGTATAAGAAATAGGAGGCCTCTCGATGCTCTGAGTAGCATAATAAGGCAAAGCCAAAGGCTGAGGCTGATATATCTGATCATAAGTCGGGTGAGGTGCCCGTGGCCTGTACTGCTGAGGCGTGTAAGATGGACGAGCCTCGAGAAGCTGTGGGATAGGCTGATGACGCCTGAGAGGCCTCTGACTAGAGGAACTATGGCACTCACATCTGTCGATCTCTGTCCTCCGAAGGGTTTCTTCCCCTTAACATCACTAGGGGAAGAATCTGCCCACAAACCTCTCGAGATGCCGTCCTCGACATCATACAAAGCCAGAGCCAGAGATCCAAAATCTGTAAAAGGTACCCCGACCACATGCCTGGCAATCCTCGGCTGTAGGCTCCTCAAAACCATCTGAATCTGATCTCTCTCTGACGGTCTATCCACTATCTCGGCAATCTTCCCACGCCAGCGGGAGATGAATGAAGAAACTGACTCGTCTGATCTCTGCCTAAGAGCCTCGAGCTCCCTCCTCGATACGTCAACGACAGTATTAAATGCATACTGTCTCAAGAACTCTTGGGCCAGATCATCCCAAGTCCGACGACGTGATACATCCAAAGAAGCAAACCAACGCTGTGCAGCGCCACCCAAGACATGGGGAAAAGCATGATCATCTGAGCCCCGTCCAATCCATGAGCCCTCATGATCGTACTGTAAAGCCTCAAATGGATGCGGGGGCACCCAATCCCCGTGTATCGCTCCATCTCTGGCATCCTGAACTTGGCCGGTAAACTGGCCACTGCACTCCATCAAAATCCTCCCAAGTAATGGCTCTGTCGGAAGTCCTCAACTGCCTCAACCCCTGCTCAAGCCTATCCATGCGAGCATGTGGGTCCTCTGAGGTCGGGGTAGGCACGGTGACAGGAGGCGGAGCAACCTCGGTCTGACTATGTAGGGTGAACGGCATGGCCTGTGGTGCTGACTGACTGGGTGGAGGGGGTGGCGGCACTGTATGGTCATACTGGGCACCATCCGGGGCGGGACCTGCTGGGCTTGCTGCCCATCTATCCTCCGGCAAGGCTAGCTATAGCCTCCTGAATCGAAGCCATGGCCTCAGCAAACTGATCGACGGTAACTATCTGTGAATCCATATCCTCTGATCTGATCTCTGGTCTAACTGGTCCGATACTCTGATCAATCTACCCCCAACTCTGATCCAAGAAGTCGAACCCAGACTGAACGTATCGGTACTCCTACACAGTGGAAACACTAGATAAGGTGCGGGGTAGGGGAAACTTCACAAAGAATGTCTATCAAACGTGTCAAAAGGTAGTCTGGAAGCAATCAAACTGATATCCAATCCTGAGCAGATATATAAGAGACTACTGCGAAAGTAACTAAACCTGTCACTACTGAACCGGCTCTGAAGGCCCACAGATGCACCCACGTGTTCGGGAAGGAGAAACCTAATTGAAATGTCTAAGGCTCAAACTACAAGGTCAAGGTGGCTCTAAAAGGAGATAGGTGGACTTTAAAAGATCCCTAGCAGAAGCGATCGTACCCTCCGGCGGTACGCAACCCTCTGCACGCCTCCAAAGAGACGGGGCGCTTCCATGCAAGGTGGTCATCGCCTCCACACATGCACTACCTCGACATCCCAGGGGGTTTCCTATGGTGAAACCTCTCAAACTCTCAACGCTCAATGGTCAACTAAAGTGTACAGTGAATGGTGTGGGTGCATCCGAAAACCCTAAGAATCTAGAGCAGAAGAGGAAACACACTGGTCGCACGACTATCCATGAAACCTAACTCGGGGCTATACAGGTCTTCAATGATCGGAACTCCAATCACCATCAAAGTGTCGCTCTCCTCCAGAATGCTCCCGTGCATCGATATAGCCCGTTGCTAGACCCTACTCCTAATCCCTGGCTCGGTCAGAGAGCAAGCACACAGAAGTCTCACACTTGCAATAGTGAGAACCGATATGAAAGGAATGACCGAAACCAAGAGAGTTTGGAGGTAGGGGGATAGAAGTGAGACCCCATAGACAGACGACATGCAATCATTCAGAGGGAGGGCAGTCATGCATCATACAGTCAGGCAGAGCAGGATACATCACTTATGTACACACAATATAAGCGAGAATACGACAATCACACGAATATGATCAAGACATCATGCTCACTGACGATCATGGCAAATGAATCAGCATGTCCAACCAAAAACGATATACATGTGGTGAGTGTAATGCATATGAGGTGACCAGAACAATCATGGCAAATCAGAGTCAATGTGCTAAGCAATACAAGACGATCAATCAACAACAATCCAACACGTCTATGTCTCAAACGAATATATCAATGAAGCACATAAATCATGGTAATTGGAAATTTCAATCAAGACAAATCAGTCAACATAGTCAACATGTCAAAATCCCAAATAGATATAAGCATCTAAGCAGCACAAAGAACCTCAATGTGCAATCAAGAGACGGGCATCCACTGATCGACTAATCAAATGCCATGTTTGCTTCACTTTAGGTTCAAGCTTACCCTCTAAAAAATCCCCAGTGGAGTCGCCATTTTGTGGACCCGCATTTCGGCTCATGCGTTTCCCACTCGATGGCGAGCTTCGATTTTTATTTTTGAAAAATGATTTTATTTGATTAAAAAAATGACTTGGAGTCGCCACTTATTTTGTTTTATTTTTAAAAGGGGTAAACCAAAACAGAAAGAAAAACCCTAAGTGTGACTCCTTAGTTTCGGAAAGGCTGGTCTGTGAAAAACCGGATCGGGTTCGGGGGTCAGGTTACTTATCGGGAAGGTACGGTAAAGACCGTAGCACCCCTCTAAGTCCCTAAAGTCGGGTCTCTACTAATAAAATGAAGCAATCATGGCAATCGGAGGAAATCAATGGTACCTGAATGATCATGCACATATGAGAATCGGAACATGTATAGTGAATGACCAGAATAGGAGCAGATGCGTACCTGGGCCATGAACGAGCAATGCGCTATCATAAAAGGGTTAGTGCACAATTAAAGAATAATCTCATGCATATCATAAAGCAGAATGGATCAATCAAGTGTGATACTCAAGCCGACCAATCAATCATCAAAACATGTATGTAGGGCCCCCACCAAAGCCCATTTATTTTAGCATGAATTAATTTCGTAAATTCCATTAATTGGAATTACAAAAATTCATTATCTTGCTTATGTAAAACCAAGAAAAGCATAAGGTTTGAGAATCGGAGAGTAGAATTAAAATTGTTCAAGTGAAAATTGGATTTTTGGAATTTATTTGAAAATTGGAGTTTTGGGAATCAAATTTGAAAATTGGAATTTTGGGAATTAAATTTAAGAATTGGAATTTTAGAATTAAATTTGAAAGAAATTAGAATTTGGAATTTAGAAATTAAGTTCGAAAATTAGAATTTTGAAGGATTGTTTAAAAATGAAAATTTAAAAATAAACAAATAAATAAATGAATAAGTGATAATGATTAAACAAATTGATATAAAAATTGGAATTTCGAAAATTGGAATTAAATTTAAAAATCGGAATTTTAAAGAATTGTTTAAAGATGAAACTTTTAAGAATAAATAAATGAACAAATAAAAAGAATAATAATAATAAAACGAAAATAATAATTAAATAATGAATGCAATATTGGAATTTTTTTTTTTTTAAATTGAAACTTCAATTATGAAAATTGTTTAAAAGATGGAATTTAAAAATAAATAAATTAATAAATTTGAGAATGGAATTTAAAAATAAATAAATGGATAAAATAATGATAATAATAATAACAATAGTAATAATTACAATAATAATGGTAATTAAACAAATAAATGTGGAAGTTGAATTTTGGGAATTAAATGAAAATTGAGATTTTGAAAATTAGATTTAGAATTGAGATTTTCGGTTGGATATTAAAATATGGAGACATAAGTAATAATATAAAATGTAAGTTGTGGCTTTGTTATTAGGAGTGGTTAAATGGCAAAAAAAAAAAAAACGGAACCACCGGGCCACCATATATCTAAGATATTTGAGAGCAAAACATGTGGTCCCCACATATTAAATAGGTTTGGGAGCAAAACATGTGGTTGCATGCATAAGAGAGAGGATGGAAAGATATTTGAGTGGGGGAAAGTCAAGAAAAAAAATATGGGTATTACGCATGAGAGAGAATAAGAAAGTGAGTGGTAAAAAAAGGCGCCCTGGTGACAAAGCTTGCATCCTTCCCTGGAGTGTTGTTGCTATTCATCACGTGAAAACATTCATCTCCGCACCCAGGCATGCTTTAGACCAAGCCACAAAGTGGGAAACCACCTCGGGTATTATGAGATTGCGTGCACGGGATTAAGAAATGAATATGAATGGAAGAGAGATTGAAAAGATAAATGGGAATGTTGGCATTTGGTGAGTATGGGAAGATGATATAGAGAGAGAAAACGGATTTACGGGTATGTAAATTTAGAGAGGGAAGAGTGGTGAGGAAAGAGCGGGTAAGCTGGATATTGGAAGGAGAACGGTGCTTAGTGAGGTGTTTACATTGAGGTGATGGGTGTGATGGTACATGAAATATGAGCAGTGGGTTTGATGGGTATGGAAACGTTAGAGAGAGAAAAGGTTGGCAGCATGTAGGGGCATTGTGAAAGATGGATGTGTACGTGGGTGGATAGCAGTGGGTATGGTTGCATGAAGCATGAGCAATGGGTTTGAGAATGTAGAGAGAGCGTGAGTATGAATCAGCTAGCAAGTGGTATAAGCAAGATGCTCAAGTCACTGTGACGCTTCTGGAAGCGTGGAAGACCAAGGATGATGCTGAATGGGTGACACTTGGACGAATATGGACACAAACAGCCTCTGTTGCACTGTTTTTGCGTATGAACCAACCCTGGCGATGATGTCTCCACCTAGACGAGAGAATGAAGGGATGGGACAAAGTCTGCATGATGAATGAATCCCCTCTAGACATAGACTGCCGCTTTGTTCTATTTTAGTGTTTGCCTTAGCAAGGGCATATACCTTCTTTCAAAAGCTGCCACTCATACCATGTTTCATCAATCCAATTTCATAACCACATCTTCATGACTTTATTTATTGGACAGTCAAATCCACTTCTTCAATGCACAATCGACAGCACGAGGAGGGCAAACTTCAGTCTCTCCCCCACTGTTCTTACATCTGTCACTCTTGTTTAACCTCAGACCCAACACGCTACCTGTTTTGGATGATGAGCTCTTTGCATTGCAAGCTTCTCTGTTTACAGATATTAAAAGAAGAAACACAAATCCTAAAAAACAGAGCATACATCTCGTCAACATCCCTCCTCACTGAAACAAAGGATGGCTCAATCGGGTTCTATCGAATGCAAGAAACAACCTTCGTGTCTAGTCTTCATTCACAGAAAGGATCACAAATATAGGGGCCAACACAACATAAAAAAAAACGAGGAAGGATAAACAAAGAATAAAGTAGGAAAAACATGAGTGTTTCAAGCCTCATGTCGGGTGATATCCATGGGGTGATACAGGTGAGAAGATCCCAAGCCAGATCCATAAAAAAAACGTGAGAGACAGATCTCATTAACTCCAACTAAACCATAAGGATAATCAGCAAGATCAACAAAACAACAACAAAACAAGTGATGAAAAAAAAAAAAAAAAACAATGAAATTCAACATGAAATCCAACCCGGACTGATGAGCAATGCAAAGCAAAAAAAAATGAGAAAGAGATGAGGAGTCAAATGGAGCAAGAGACTCACCC
>CALNHZ020000657.1:0-22608 GCA_940586395.1 Vitis riparia x Vitis cinerea | reverse complement strand
ACACGGAATCTACTTTTTTCTTGTACTCGTTTCGAACGTTCTTCTTACTCTCACAGATTCTTCCTATTCCAGTACTCGCAAGGATTCTACCATTTTCCGGTTATCACACGGAATCTACTTTTCTCCGGTACTCAACGGGATAGTTTTTTGGTACTCTCAAGGATTCTTCCTATTCCCGGTACTCGCACGGATTCTACCATTTTCCGGTTCTCACACGGAATCTATTTTTCTTGTACTCGTTTGAACCGTTTTCTGTACTCTCACGGATTCTACCTATTCCCGGTACTCGCACGGATTCTACCATATTCCGCTTCTCACACGGAATCTACTTTTTTCTTGTACTCGTTTGGGCCGTTTGCTGTACTCTCACGGATTCTTCCTATTATCGTGGTACTTGCACGGATTCTACCATTTTCTGGTTCTCACACAGAATCTACTTTTTTCTTGTACTCGTTTGGACCGTTTTTCTGTACTCTCACAGATTCTACCTATTCCCGGTACTCGCACGGATTCTACCATCTTTCGCTTCTCACACGGAATCTACTTTTTTCTTGTACTTTTGGACCGTTTTGCTGTACTCTCACGGATTCTTCCTATTATCGGTACTTGCACGGATTCTACCATTTTCTGGTTCTCACACAGAATCTACTTTTTTCTTGTACGCGTTTGGACCGTTTTTCTGTACTCTCACAGATTCTACCTATTCCCGGTACTCGCACGGATTCTACCATCTTCCGCTTCTCACACGGAATCTACTTTTTTCTTGTACTCGTTTGGACCGTTTTGCTGTACTCTCACGGATTCTTCCTATTATCGGTACTTGCACGGATTCTACCATTTCTGGTTCTCACACAGAATCTACTTTTTTCTTGTACTCGTTTGGACCGTTTTTCTGTACTCTCACAGATTCTACCTATTCCCGGTACTCGCACGGATTCTACCATCTTTCGCTTCTCACACGGAATCTACTTTTTTCTTGTACTCGTTTCGACCGTTTTTCTGTACTCTCACGGATTCTACCTATTCCCGGTACTCGCACGGATTCTACCATCTTCGTTCTCACACGGAATCTACTTTTTTCTTGTACTCGTTTGGACCGTTTTTCTGTACTCTCACAGATTCTTCCTATTCCCGGTACTCGCACGGATTCTACCATCTTTCGCTTCTCACACGGAATCTACTTTTTTCTTGTACTCGTGATGGGTTTTTTGCTGTACTCTCACGGATTCTTCCTATCCCGGTACTCGCACGGATTCTACCATTTTCCGGTTCTCACACGGAATCTACTTTTTTCTTGTACTCGTTTGGACCGTTTTCTGTACTCTCACGGATTCTACCTATTCCCGGTACTCGCACGGATTCTACCATCTTCCGCTTCTCACACGGAATCTACTTTTTTCTTGTACTCGTTTGGACCGTTTTGCTGTACTCTCACGGATTCTTCCTATTATCCGGTACTTGCACGGATTCTACCATTTTCTGTTCTCACACGGAATCTACTTTTTTCTTGTACTCGTTTGGACCGTTTTTCTGTACTCTCACAGATTCTACCTATTCCCGGTACTCGCACGGATTCTACCATCTTTCGCTTCTCACACGGAATCTACTTTTTTCTTGTACTCGTTCGGACCGTTTTTCTGTACTCTCACGGATTCTACCTATTCCCGGTACTCGCACGGATTCTACCATCTTCGCTTCTCACACGGAATCTACTTTTTTCTTGTACTCGTTTGGACCGTTCTTCTGTACTCTCACGGATTCTTCCTATTCCCAGTACTCGCACGGATTCTACCATTTTCCGGTTCTCACACGGAATCTACTTTTTCTTGTACTCAACGGGACCGTTTTTTGGTACTCTCACGGATTCTTCCTATTCCGGTACTCGCACGGATTCTACCATTCCGGTTCTCACACGGAATCTACTTTTTTCTTGTACTCGTTTGGACCGTTTTCTGTACTCTCACGGATTCTACCTATTCCCGGTACTCGCACGGATTCTACCATATTCGCTTCTCACACGGAATCTACTTTTTTCTTGTACTCGTTTGGGCCGTTTTTTCTGTACTCTCACGGATTCTTCCTATTATCGGTACTTGCACGGATTCTACCATTTTCTGGTTCTCACACAGGAATCTACTTTTTCTTGTACTCGTTTGGACCGTTTTTCTGTACTCTCACAGATTCTACCTATTCCCGGTACTCGCACGGATTCTACCATCTTCGCTTCTCACACGGAATCTACTTTTTTTTGTACTCGTTTGGACCGTTTTGCTGTACTCTCACGGATTCTTCCTATTCCCGGTACTCGCACGGATTCTACCATTTTCTGTTCTCACACAGAATCTACTTTTTTCTTGTACTCGTTTGGACCGTTTTCTGTACTCTCGGATTCTACCTATTCCGGGTACTCGCACGGATTCTACCATCTTCCGCTTCTCACACGGAATCTTTTTTCTTGTACTCGTTTGGACCGTTTTGCTGTACTCTCACGGATTCTTCCTATTATCCGGTACTCGCACGGATTCTACCATTTTCTGGTTCTCACACAGAATCTACTTTTTTCTTGTACTCGTTTGGACCGTTTTTCTGTACTCTCACGGATTCTACCTATTCCCGGTACTCGCACGGATTCTACCATCTTTCGCTTCTCACACGGAATCTACTTTTTTCTTGTACTCGTTTCGACTGTTTTTCTGTACTCTAACGGATTCTACCTATTCCGGTACTCGCACGGATTCTACCATCTTCCGCTTCTCACACGGAATCTACTTTTTTCTTGTACTCGTTGGACCGTTTTTCTGTACTCTCACAGATTCTTCCTATTCCCAGTACTCGCAAGGATTCTACCATTTTCCGGTTATCACACGGAATCTACTTTTTTCCGGTTACTCAACGGGACCGTTTTTTGGTACTCTCACGGATTCTTCCTATTCCCGGTACTCGCACGGATTCTACCATTTCCGGTTCTCACACGGAATCTACTTTTTTCTTGTACTCGTTTGAACCGTTTTCTGTACTCTCACGGATTCTACCTATTCCGGTACTCGCACGGATTCTACCATCTTCCGCTTCTCACACGGAATCTACTTTTTTCTTGTACTCGTTTGGGCCGTTTTGCTGTACTCTCACGGATTCTTCCTATATCGGTACTTGCACGGATTCTACCATTTTCTGGTTCTCACACAGAATCTACTTTTTTCTTGTACTCGTTTGGACCGTTTTTCTGTACTCTCACAGATTCTACCTATTCCCGGTACTCGCACGGATTCTACCATCTTCCGCTTCTCACACGGAATCTACTTTTTTCTTGTACTCGTTTGGACCGTTTTTCTGTACTCTCACGGATTCTACTATTCCCGGTACTCGCAAGGATTCTACCATTTTCGGTTCTCACACGGAATCTACTTTTTTCGTACTCGTTTGGATATTTTTTTGTACTCTCACGGATTCTTCCTATTCCCGGTACTCGCACGGATTCTACCATTTTCTGATTCTCACACGGAATCTACTTTTTTCTTGTACTCGTTTGGACCGTTTTTCTGTACTCTCACGGATTCTACCTATTCCCGGTACTCGCACGGATTCTACCATCTTCCGCTTCTCGCACGGAAATCTACTTTTTTCTTGTACTCGTTTGGACGTTTTTCTGTACTCTGACAGATTCTACCTATTCCCGGTACTCGCACGGATTCTACCATCTTCCGCTTCTCGCACGGAAATCTACTTTTTTCTTGTACTCGTTTGGACCGTTTTTCTATCTCTCACAGATTCTACCTATTCCCGGTACTCGCAAAGATTTCTACCATCTTTCGCTTCTCACACGGAATCTACTTATTTCTGTTACTCGTTTTCGACCGTTTTTCGTTACTCTCACGGTATTCCTCCGATTCCCGGTACTCACAAGTATTCTACCATTTTCCGGTTCTCACCCGGGATCTACTTTTTTTTTGTAGTCGTTTGGACCGTTTTTCTGTACTCTAACGGATTCTACCTATTCCCGGTACTCGCACGGATTCTACCATCTTTCGCTTCTCACACGGAATCTACTTTTTTCTTGTACTCGTTTCGACTGTTTTTCTGTACTCTAACGGATCTACCTATTCCCGGTACTCGCACGGATTCTACTATCTTCCGCTTCTCACACGGAATCTACTTTTTTCTTGTACTCGTTTCGACCGTTCTTCTGTACTCTCACAGATTCTTCCTATTCCCAGTACTCGCAAGGATTCTACCATTTTCCGGTTATCACACGGAATCTACTTTTTTCCGATACTCAACGGGATAGTTTTTTGGTACTCTCACGGATTCTTCTATTCCCGGTACTCGCACGGATTCTTCCATTTTCCGGTTCTCACACGGAATCTACTTTTTTCTTGTACTCGTTTGAACCGTTTTCTGTACTCTCACGGATTCTACCTATTCCCGGTACTCGCACGGATTCTACATCTTCCGCTTCTCATACAGAATCTACTTTTTTCTTGTACTCGTTTGGGCCGTTTTGCTGTACTCTCACGGATTCTTCCTATTATCGGTACTTGCACGGATTCTACCATTTTCTGTTTCTCACACAGAATCTACTTTTTTCTTGTACTCGTTTGGACCGTTTTTCTGTACTCTCACAGATTCTACCTATTGCCGGTACTCGCACGGATTCTACCATCTTTCGCTTGTCACACGGAATCTACTTTTTTCTTGTACTCGTTTCGACCGTTTTTCTGTACTCTAACGGATTCTACCTATTCCCGGTACTCGCACGGATTCTACCATCTTCCGCTTCTCACACGGAATCTACTTTTTTCTTGTACTCGTTTGGACCGTTCTTCTGTACTCTCACAGATTCTTCCTATTCCCAGTACTCGCAAGGATTCTACCATTTTTCCGGTTATCACACGGAATCTACTTTTTTCCGGTACTCAACGGGATAGTTTTTTGGTACTCTCACGGATTCTTCCTATTCCCGGGTACTCGCACGGATTCTAGCATTTTCCGGTTCTCACACGGAATCTACTTTTTTCTTGTATTCGTTTGAACCGTTTTCTGTACTCTCACGGATTCTACCTATTCCCGGTACTCGCACGGAATCTACCATATTCCGCTTCTCACACGGAATCTACTTTTTTCTTGTACTCGTTTGGGCCGTTTTGCTGTACTCTCACGGATTCTTCCTATTATCGGGTACTTGCACGGATTCTACCATTTTCTGGTTCTCACACAGAATCTACTTTTTTCTTGTACTCGTTTTGGACCGTTTTTCTGTACTCTCACAGATTCTACCTATTCCCGGTACTCGCACGGATTCTACCATCTTTCGCTTCTCACACGGAATCTACTTTTTTGTTGTACTCGTTTGGGCCGTTTGCTGTTCTCTCACGGATTCTTCCTATTATCGGTACTTGCACGGATTCTACCATTTTCTGGTTCTCACACAGAATCTACTTTTTTCTTGTACGCGTTTGGACCGTTTTTCTGTACTCTAATTGATTCTACCTATTCCCGGTACTCGCACGGATTCTACCATCTTCCGCTTCTCACACAGAATCTACTTTTTTCTTGTACTCGTTTGGACCGTTTTGCTGTACTCTCACGGATTCTTCCTATTATCGGTACTTGCACGGATTCTACCATTTTCTGGTTCTCACACAGAATCTACTTTTTTCTTGTACTCGTTTGGACCGTTTTTCTGTACTCTCACAGATTCTACCTATTCCCGGTAATCGCACGGATTCTACCATCTTTCGCTTCTCACACGGAATCTACTTTTTTCTTGTACTCGTTTCGACTGTTTTTCTGTACTCTAACGGATTCTACCTATTCCCGGTACTCGCACGGATTCTACCATCTTCCGCTTCTCACACGGAATCTACTTTTTTCTTGTACTCGTTTCGACCGTTCTTCTGTACTCTCACAGATTCTTCCTATTCCCAGTACTCGCAAGGATTCTACCATTTTCCGGTTATTCACACGGAATCTACTTTTTTCCGGTACTCAACGGGATAGTTTTTTGGTACTCTCACGGATTCTTCCTATTCCCGGTACTCGCACGGATTCTACCATTTTCCGGTTCTCACACGGAATCTACTTTTTTCTTGTACTCGTTTGAACCGTTTTCTGTACTCTCACGGATTCTACCTATTCCCGGTACTCGCACGGATTCTACCATCTTCCGCTTCTCATACAGAATCTACTTTTTCTTTGTACTCGTTTGGGCCGTTTTGCTGTACTCTCACGGATTCTTCCTATTATCGGTACTTGAACGGATTCTACCATTTTCTGGTTCTCACACAGAATCTACTTTTTTCTTGTACTCGTTTGTACCGTTTTTCTGTACTCTCACAGATTCTACCTATTCCTGGTACTCGCACGGATTCTACCATCTTCCGCTTCTCACACGGAAATCTATTTTTTCTTCTACTCGTTTAGACCGTTTTTCTGTACTCTCACGGATTCTACCTATTCCCGGTACTCGCAAGGATTCTACCATTTTTCGGTTCTCACACGGAATCTACTTTTTTCCGATACTCGCCCGGATATTTTTTTGGTACTCTCACGGATTCTTCCTATTCACGGTACTCGCACGGATTCTACCATTTTCTGATTCTCACACGGAGTCTACTTTTTTCTTGTACTCGTTTGGACCGTTTTTTCTGTACTCTCACGGATTCTACCTATTCCCGGTACTCGCACGGATTCTACCATCTTCCGCTTCTCGCACGGAAATCTACTTTTTCTTGTACTCGTTTGGACCGTTTTTCTGTACTCTGACAGATTCTACCTATTCCCGGTACTCGCACGGATTCTACCATCTTCCGCTTCTCGCACGGAAATCTACTTTTTTCTTGTACTCGTTTGGACCGTTTTTCTATACTCTCACAGATTCTACCTATTCCCGGTACTCGCATAGATTCTACATCTTTCGCTTCTCACACGGAATCTACTTATTTCTTGTACTCGTTTCGACCGTTTTTCTGTACTCTCACGGATTCCTCCGATTCCCGGTACTCACAAGTATTCTACCATTTTCCGGTTCTCACCCGGGATCTACTTTTTTTTTTGTATTCGTTTGGACCGTTTTTCTGTACTCTAACGGATTCTACCTATTCCCGGTACTCGCACGGATTCTACCATCTTTCGCTTCTCACACGGAATCTACTTTTTTCTTTGTACTCGTTTCGACTGTTTTTCTGTACTCTAACGGATTCTACCTATTCCCGGTACTCGCACGGATTCTACTATCTTCCGCTTCTCACACGGAATCTACTTTTTTCTTGTACTCGTTTCGACCGTTCTTCTGTACTCTCACAGATTCTTCCTATTCCCAGTACTCGCAAGGATTCTACCATTTTCCGGTTATCACACGGAATCTACTTTTTTCCGATACTCAACGGGATAGTTTTTTGGTACTCTCACGGATTCTTCCTATTCCCGGTACTCGCACGGATTCTTCCATTTTCCGGTTCTCACACGGAATCTACTTTTTCTTGTACTCGTTTGAACCGTTTTCTGTACTCCTCACGGATTCTACCTATTCCCGGTACTCGCACGGATTCTACCATCTTCCGCTTCTCATACAGAATCTACTTTTTTCTTGTACTCGTTTGGGCCGTTTTGCTGTACTCTCACGGCTTCTTCCCTATTATCGGTACTTGCACGGATTCTACCATTTTCTGGTTCTCACACAGAATCTACTTTTTTCTTGTACTCGTTTGGACCGTTTTTCTGTACTCTCACAGATTCTACCTATTCCTGTACTGCACGGATTCTACCATCTTCCGCTTCTCACACGGAAATCTATTTTTTTCTTGTACTCGTTTAGACCATTTTTCTGTACTCTCACGGATTCTTACCTATTCCCGGTTACTCGCAAGGATTCTACCATTTTTCGGTTCTCACACGAAATCTACTTTTTTTCCGATACTCGCCCGGATATTTTTTTGGTACTCTCACGGATTCTTCCTATTCACGGTACTCGCACGGATTCTACCATTTTTCCGATTCTCACACGGAATCTACTTTTTTCTTGTACTCGTTTGGACCATTTCTCTGTACTCTCACGGATTCTACCTATTCCTGGTACTCGCACGGATTCTACCATCTTCCGCTTCTCGCACGGAAATCTACTTTTTTCTTGTACTCGTTTGGACCGTTTTTCTGTACTCTCACAGATTCTACCTATTCCCGGTACTCGCACGGATTCTACCATCTTTCGCTTCTCACACGGAATCTACTTATTTCTTGTACTCCTTTCGACCGTTTTTCTTTACTCTCACGGATTCTTCCGATTCCCGGTACTCACAAGGATTCTACCATTTTCCGGTTCTCACCTGGGATCTACTTTTTTCTTGTACTCGTTTGGACCGTTTTTCTGTACTCTAACGGATTCTACCTATTCCCGGTACTCGCACGGATTCTACCATCTTCCGCTTCTCACACGGAATCTACTTTTTTCTTGTACTCGTTTGGACCGTTTTGCTGTACTCTCACGGATTCTTCCTATTCTCGGTACTTGCACGGATTCTACAATTTTCTGGTTCTCACACAGAATCTCACGGATTCTTCCTATTCCTGGTACTCGTACGGATTCTACCATTTTCCGGTTCTCACACGGAATCTACTTTTTTCTTGTACTCGTTTGAACCGTTTTCTGTACTCTCACGGATTCTACCTATTCCCGGTACTCGCACGGATTCTACCATCATCCGCTTCTCACACGGAATCTACTTTTTTCTTGTACTCGTTTGGGCCGTTTTGCTGTACTCTCACGGATTCTTCCTATTATCGGTACTTGCACGGATTCTACCATTTTATGGTTCTCACACAGAATCTACTTTTTTCTTGTACTCGTTTGGGACCGTTTTTCTGTACTCTCACAGATTCTACCTATTCCCGGTACTCGCACGGATTCTACCATCTTTCGCTTCTCACACGGAATCTACTTTTTTGTTGTACTCGTTTGGGCCGTTTTGCTGTACTCTCACGGATTCTTCATATTATCGGTACTTGCATGGATTCTACCATTTTCTGGTTCTCACACAGAATCTACTTTTTTCTTGTACGCGTTTGGACCGTTTTTCTGTACTCTAATTGATTCTACCTATTCCCGGTACTCGCACGGATTCTACCATCTTCCGCATCTCACACATAATCTACTTTTTCTTGTACTCGTTTGGACCGTTTTGCTGTACTTGCACGGATTCTACCATTTTTAGTTCTCACAAAGAATCTACTTTTTTCTTGTACTCGTTTGAACCGTTTTTCTGTACTCTCACAGATTCTACGTATTGCCGGTACTCGCACGGATTCTACCATCTTTCGCTTGTCACACGGAATCTACTTTTTCTTGTACTCGTTTCGACCGTTTTTCTGTACTTTAACGGATTCTACCTATTCCCGGTACTCGCACGGATTCTACCATCTTCCGCTTCTCACACGGAATCTACTTTTTTCTTGTACTCGTTTGGACCGTTCTTCTGTACTCTCACAGATTCTTCCTATTCCCAGTACTCGCAAGGATTCTACCATTTTCCGGTTATCACACGGAATCTACTTTTTTCCGGTACTCAACGGGATAGTTTTTTGGTACTCTCACGGATTCTTCCTATTCCCGGTACTCGCACGGATTCTACTATTTTCCGGTTCTCACACGGAATCCACTTTTTTCTTGTACTCGTTTGAACCGTTTTCTGTACTCTCACGGATTCTACCTATTCCCGGTACTCGCACGGATTCTACCATCATCCGCTTCTCACACGGAATCTACTTTTTTCTTGTACTCGTTTGGGCCGTTTTGCTGTACTCTCAACGGATTCTTCCTATTATCGGTACTTGCACGGATTCTACCATTTTCTGGTTCTCACACAGAATCTACTTTTTTCTTGTACTCGTTTGGACCGTTTTTCTGTACTTTCACAGATTCTACCTATTCCCGGTACTCGCACGGATTCTACAATCTTTCGCTTCTCACACGGAATCTACTTTTTCTTGTACTCGTTTCGACCGTTTTTCTGTACTCTAACGGATTCTACCTATTCCGGTACTCGCACGGATTCTACCATCTTCCGCTTCTCGCACGGGAAATCTACTTTTTTTCTTGTACTCGTTTGGACCGTTTTTCTGTACTCTCACAGATTCTACCTATTCCCGGTACTCGCACGGATTCTACCATCTTTCGCTTCTCACACGGAATCTACTTTTTTGTTGTACTCGTTTCGACCGTTTTTTCTTTACTCTAACGAATTCTACCTATTCCCGGTACTCGCACGGATTCTACCATCTTCCGCTTCTCACACGGAATCTACTTTTTTCTTGTACTCGTTTGGATCGTTCTTCTGTACTCTCACAGATTCTTCCTATTCCCAGTACTCGCCAGGATTCTACCATTTTCCGGTTATCACACGGAATCTACTTTTTTCCGGTACTCAACGGGATAGTTTTTTGGTACTCTCACGGATTCTTCCTATTCCCGGTACTCGCACGGATTCTACTATTTTCCGGTTCTCACACGGAATCTACTTTTTTCTTGTACTCATTTGAACCGTTTTGCTGTACTCTCACGGATTCTTCCTATTATCGGTACTTGCACGGATTCTACCATTTTCTGGTTCTCACACAAAATCTCACAGATTCTTCCTATTCCCGGTACTCACACGGATTCTACCATTTTCCGGCTCTCACACGGAATCTACTTTTTTCTTGTACTCGTTTGGACCGATTTTCTGTACTCTAACGGATTCTACCTATTCCCGGTACTCACACGGATTCTACCATCTTCCGCTTCTCACACGGAATCTACTTTTTTCTTGTACTCGTTTGGACCGTTTTACTGTACTCTCACGGATTCTTCCTATTATCGGTACTTGCACGGATTCTACCATTTTCTGGTTCTCACACAAAATCTCACAGATTCTTCCTATTCCCGGTACTCACACGGATTCTACCATTTTCCGGCTCTCACACGGAATCTACTTTTTTCTTGTACTCGTTTGGACCGTTTTTCTGTACTCTAACGGATTCTACCTATTCCCGGTACTCGCACGAATTCTACCATCTTCCGCTTCTCACACGGAATCTACTTTTTTCTTGTACTCGTTTGGACCATTTTACTGTACTCTCACGGATTCTTCCTATTATCGGTACTTGCACGGATTCTACCATTTTCTGGTTCTCACACAGAATCTCACGGATTCTTCCTATTATAGGTACTCGCATGGATTCTACCATCTTCCGCTTGTCACACGGAATCTACTTTTTTCTTGTACTCGTTTGGACCATTTTTTCTGTACTCTCACAGATTCTACCTAGTCCCGGTACTCGCACGGATTCTACCATCTTTCGCTTCTCACACGGAATCTACTTTTTTCTTGTACTCGTTTCGACCGTTTTTCTGTACTCTAACGGATTCTACCTATTCCCGGTACTCGCACGGATTCTACCATCTTCCGCTTCTCACACGGAATCTAGTCTTTTCTTGTACTCGTTTGGACCGTTTTGTTGTACTCTCACGGATTCTTCCTATTCTCGGTATTTGCACGGATTCTACCATTTTCTGGTTCTCACACAGAATCTACTTTTTCTTGTACTCGTTTGGACCGTTTTTCTGTACTCTCACTGATTCTACCTATTCCCGGTACTCGCACGGATTCTACATCTTTCGCTTCTCACACGGAATCTACTTTTTTCTTGTACTCATTTGGGCCGTTTTGCTGTACTCTCACGGATTCTTCCTATTATCGGTACTCGCACGGATTCTACCATTTCCGGTTCTCACACGAGATCTACTTTTTTCTTATACTCGTTTGGACCGTTTTTCTGTACTCTAACGGATACTACCTATTCCCGGTACTCGCACGGATTCTACCATCTTCTGCTTCTCACACGCAATCTACTTTTTTCTTGTACTCGTTTGGACCGTTTTTCTGTACTCTAACGGATTCTACCTATTCTTGGTACTCGCACGGATTCTACCATCTTCCGCTTCTCACACGGAATCTACTTTTTTCTTGTACTCGTTTGGACCGTTTTGCTGTACTCTCACGGATTCTTCCTATTATCGGTACTTGCACGGATTCTACCATTTTCTGGTTCTCACACAAAATCTCACAGATTCTTCCTATTCCCGGTACTCACACGGATTCTACCATTTTCCGGCTCTCACACGGAATCTACTTTTTTCTTGTACTCGTTTGGACCGTTTTACTGTACTCTCACGGATTCTTCCTATTATCGGTACTTGCACGGATTCTACCATTTTCTGGTTCTCACACAGAATCTCACGGATTGTTCCTATTCCCGGTACTCACACGGATTCTACCATTTTCCGGTTCTCACACGGAATCTACTTTTTTCTTGTACTCATTTGGGCCGTTTTGCTGTACTCTCACGGATTCTTCCTATTATCGGTACTCGCACGGATTCTACCATTTTCCGGTTCTCACACGGGATCTACTTTTTTCTTGTACTCGTTTGGACCGTTTTTCTGTACTCTAACGGATCCTACCTATTCCCGGTACTCGCACGGATTCTACCATCTTCCGCTTCTCACACGGAATCTACTTTTTTCTTGTACTCGTTTGGACCGATTTGCTGTACTCTCACGGATTCTTCCTATGCTCGGTACTTGCACGGATTCTACCATTTCTGGTTCTCACACAGAATCTCACGGATTCTTCCTATTCCCGATACTCGCACGGATTCTACCATTTTCCGGTTCTCAAACGGAATCTACTTTTTTCTTGTACTCGTTTGGACCGTTTTCTGTACTCTAACGGATTCTACCTATTCCAGGTACTCGCATGGATTCTACCATCTTCCGCTTCTCACACGGAATCTACTTTTTTCTTGTACTCGTTTGGACCATTTTTCTGTACTCTCACAGATTCTACCTAGTCCCGGTACTCGCACGGATTCTACCATCTTTCGCTTCTCACACGGAATCTACTTTTTTCTTGTACTCGTTTCGACCGTTTTTCTGTACTCTAACGGATTCTACCTATTCCTGGTACTCGCACGGATTCTACCATCTTCCGCTTCTCACACGGAATCTAGTTTTTTCTTGTACTCGTTTGGACCGTTTTGTTGTACTCTCACGGATTCTTCCTATTCTCGGTATTTGCTCGGATTCTACCATTTTCTGGTTCTCACACAGAATCTACTTTTTTCTTGTACTCGTTTGGACCGTTTTTCTGTACTCTCACTGATTCTACCTATTCCCGGTACTCGCACGGATTCTACCATCTTTCGCTTCTCACACGGAATCTACTTTTTTCTTGTACTCATTTGGGCCGTTTTGCTGTACTCTCACGGATTCTTCCTATTATCGGTACTCGCACGGATTCTACCATTTTCCGGTTCTCACACGGGATCTCCTTTTTTCTTGTACTCGTTTGGACCGTTTTTCTGTACTCTAACGGATTCTACCTATTCCTGGTACTCGCAAGGATTCTACCATCTTCCGCTTCTCACACGGAATCTACTTTTTCTTGTACTCGTTTGGACCGTTTTTCTGTACTCTCACAGATTCTACCTAGTCCCGGTACTCGCACGGATTCTACCATCTTTCGCTTCTCACACGGAATCTACTTTTTTCTTGTACTCGTTTCGACCGTTTTTCTGTACTCTAACGGATTCTACCTATTCCCGGTACTCGCACGGATTCTACCATCTTTCGCTTCTCACACGGAATCTACTTTTTTCTTGTACTCATTTGGGCCGTTTTGCTGTACTCTCACGGATTCTTCCTATTATCGGTACTCGCACGGATTCTACCATTTTCCGGTTCTCACACGAGATCTACTTTTTTCTTGTACTCGTTTGGACCGTTTTTCTGTACTCTAACGGATACTACCTATTCCCGGTACTCGCACGGATTCTACCATCTTCTGCTTCTCACACGCAATCTACTTTTTTCTTGTACTCGTTTGGACCGTTTTTTCTGTACTCTAACGGATTCTACCTATTCCTGGTACTCGCACGGATTCTACCATCTTCCGCTTCTCACACGGAATCTACTTTTTTCTTGTACTCGTTTGGACCGTTTTGCTGTACTCTCACGGATTCTTCCTATTATCGGTACTTGCACGGATTCTACCATTTTCTGGTTCTCACACAAAATCTCACAGATTCTTCCTATTCCCGGTACTCACACGGATTCTACCATTTTCCGGCTCTCACACGGAATCTACTTTTTTCTTGTACTCGTTTGGACCGTTTTACTGTACTCTCACGGATTCTTCCTATTATCGGTACTTGCACGGATTCTACCATTTTCTGGTTCTCACACAGAATCTCACGGATTGTTCCTATTCCCGGTACTCACACGGATTCTACCATTTTCCGGTTCTCACACGGAATCTACTTTTTCTTGTACTCATTTGGGCCGTTTTGCTGTACTCTCACGGATTCTTCCTATTATCGGTACTCGCACGGATTCTACCATTTTCCGGTTCTCACACGGGATCTACTTTTTTCTTGTACTCGTTTGGACCGTTTTTTCTGTACTCTAACGGATCCTACCTATTCCCGGTACTCGCACGGATTCTACCATCTTCCGCTTCTCACACGGAATCTACTTTTTTCTTGTACTCGTTTGGACCGATTTGCTGTACTCTCACGGATTCTTCCTATGCTCGGTACTTGCACGGATTCTACCATTTTCTGGTTCTCACACAGAATCTCACGGATTCTTCCTATTCCCGATACTCGCACGGATTCTACCATTTTCCGGTTCTCAAACGGAATCTACTTTTTTCTTGTACTCGTTTGGACCGTTTTTCTGTACTCTAACGGATTCTACCTATTCCAGGTACTCGCATGGATTCTACCATCTTCCGCTTCTCACACGGAATCTACTTTTTTCTTGTACTCGTTTGGACCATTTTTCTGTACTCTCACAGATTCTACCTAGTCCCGGTACTCGCACGGATTCTACCATCTTTCGCTTCTCACACGGAATCTACTTTTTTCTTGTACTCGTTTCGACCGTTTTTCTGTACTCTAACGGATTCTACCTATTCCTGGTACTCGCACGGATTCTACCATCTTCCGCTTCTCACACGGAATCTAGTTTTTTCTTGTACTCGTTTGGACCGTTTTGTTGTACTCTCACGGATTCTTCCTATTCTCGGTATTTGCTCGGATTCTACCATTTTCTGGTTCTCACACAGAATCTACTTTTTTCTTGTACTCGTTTGGACCGTTTTTCTGTACTCTCACTGATTCTACCTATTCCCGGTACTCGCACGGATTCTACCATCTTTCGCTTCTCACACGGAATCTACTTTTTTCTTGTACTCATTTGGGCCGTTTTGCTGTACTCTCACGGATTCTTCCTATTATCGGTACTCGCACGGATTCTACCATTTTCCGGTTCTCACACGGGATCTCCTTTTTTCTTGTACTCGTTTGGACCGTTTTTTCTGTACTCTAACGGATTCTACCTATTCCTGGTACTCGCAAGGATTCTACCATCTTCCGCTTCTCACACGGAATCTACTTTTTTCTTGTACTCGTTTGGACCGTTTTTCTGTACTCTCACAGATTCTACCTAGTCCCGGTACTCGCACGGATTCTACCATCTTTCGCTTCTCACACGGAATCTACTTTTTTCTTGTACTCGTTTCGACCGTTTTTCTGTACTCTAACGGATTCTACCTATTCCCGGTACTCGCACGGATTCTACCATCTTTCGCTTCTCACACGGAATCTACTTTTTTCTTGTACTCATTTGGGCCGTTTTGCTGTACTCTCACGGATTCTTCCTATTATCGGTACTCGCACGGATTCTACCATTTTCCGGTTCTCACACGAGATCTACTTTTTTCTTGTACTCGTTTGGACCGTTTTTCTGTACTCTAACGGATACTACCTATTCCGGTACTCGCACGGATTCTACCATCTTCTGCTTCTCACACGCAATCTACTTTTTTCTTGTACTCGTTTGGACCGTTTTTCTGTACTCTAACGGATTCTACCTATTCCTGGTACTCGCACGGATTCTACCATCTTCCGCTTCTCACACGGAATCTACTTTTTTCTTGTACTCGTTTGGACCGTTTTGCTGTACTCTCACGGATTCTTCCTATTATCGGTACTTGCACGGATTCTACCATTTTCTGGTTCTCACACAAAATCTCACAGATTCTTCCTATTCCCGGTACTCACACGGATTCTACCATTTTCCGACTCTCACACGGAATCTACTTTTTTCTTGTACTCGTTTGGACCGTTTTACTGTACTCTCACGGATTCTTCCTATTATCGGTACTTGCACGGATTCTACCATTTTCTGGTTCTCACACAGAATCTCACGGATTGTTCCTATTCCGGTACTCACACGGATTCTACCATTTTCCGGTTCTCACACGGAATCTACTTTTTCTTGTACTCATTTGGGCCGTTTTGCTGTACTCTCACGGATTCTTCCTATTATCGGTACTCGCACGGATTCTACCATTTTCCGGTTCTCACACGGGATCTACTTTTTTCTTGTACTCGTTTGGGACCGTTTTTCTGTACTCTAACGGATCCTACCTATTCCCGGTACTCGCACGGATTCTACCATCTTCCGCTTCTCACACGGAATCTACTTTTTTCTTGTACTCGTTTGGACCGATTTGCTGTACTCTCACGGATTCTTCCTATGCTCGGTACTTGCACGGATTCTACCATTTTCTGGTTCTCACACAGAATCTCACGGATTCTTCCTATTCCCGATACTCGCACGGATTCTACCATTTTCCGGTTCTCAAACGGAATCTACTTTTTTCTTGTACTCGTTGGACCGTTTTTCTGTACTCTAACGGATTCTACCTATTCCAGGTACTCGCATGGATTCTACCATCTTCCGCTTCTCACACGGAATCTACTTTTTTCTTGTACTCGTTTGGACCATTTTTCTGTACTCTCACAGATTCTACCTAGTCCCGGTACTCGCACGGATTCTACCATCTTTCGCTTCTCACACGGAATCTACTTTTTTCTTGTACTCGTTTCGACCGTTTTTCTGTACTCTAACGGATTCTACCTATTCCTGGTACTCGCACGGATTCTACCATCTTCCGCTTCTCACACGGAATCTAGTTTTTTCTTGTACTCGTTTGGACCGTTTTGTTGTACTCTCACGGATTCTTCCTATTCTCGGTATTTGCTCGGATTCTACCATTTCTGGTTCTCACACAGAATCTACTTTTTTCTTGTACTCGTTTGGACCGTTTTTTCTGTACTCTCACTGATTCTACCTATTCCCGGTACTCGCACGGATTCTACCATCTTTCGCTTCTCACACGGAATCTACTTTTTTCTTGTACTCATTTGGGCCGTTTTGCTGTACTCTCACGGATTCTTCCTATTATCGGTACTCGCACGGATTCTACCATTTTCCGGTTCTCACACGGGATCTCCTTTTTTCTTGTACTCGTTTGGACCGTTTTCTGTACTCTAACGGATTCTACCTATTCCTGGTACTCGCAAGGATTCTACCATCTTCCGCTTCTCACACGGAATCTACTTTTTTCTTGTACTCGTTTGGACCGTTTTTCTGTACTCTCACAGATTCTACCTAGTCCCGGTACTCGCACGGATTCTACCATCTTTCGCTTCTCACACGGAATCTACTTTTTTCTTGTACTCGTTTCGACCGTTTTCTGTACTCTAACGGATTCTACCTATTCCCGGTACTCGCACGGATTCTACCATCTTTCGCTTCTCACACGGAATCTACTTTTTTCTTGTACTCATTTGGGCCGTTTTGCTGTACTCTCACGGATTCTTCCTATTATCGGTACTCGCACGGATTCTACCATTTTCCGGTTCTCACACGAGATCTACTTTTTTCTTGTACTCGTTTGGACCGTTTTCTGTACTCTAACGGATACTACCTATTCCCGGTACTCGCACGGATTCTACCATCTTCTGCTTCTCACACGCAATCTACTTTTTTCTTGTACTCGTTTGGACCGTTTTTCTGTACTCTAACGGATTCTACCTATTCCTGGTACTCGCACGGATTCTACCATCTTCGCTTCTCACACGGAATCTACTTTTTTCTTGTACTCGTTTGGACCGTTTTGCTGTACTCTCACGGATTCTTCCTATTATCGGTACTTGCACGGATTCTACCATTTTCTGGTTCTCACACAAAATCTCACAGATTCTTCCTATTCCGGTACTTCACACGGATTCTACCATTTTCCGACTCTCAACACGGAATCTACTTTTTCTTGTACTCGTTTGGACCGTTTAACTGTACTCTCACGGATTCTTCCTATTATCGGTACTTGCACGGATTCTACCATTTCTGGTTCTCACACAGAATCTCACGGATTGTTCCTATTCCCGGTACTCACACGGATTCTACCATTTTCCGGTTCTCACACGGAATCTACTTTTTTCTTGTACTCATTTGGGCCGTTTTGCTGTACTCTCACGGATTCTTCCTATTATCGGTACTCGCACGGATTCTACCATTTTCCGGTTCTCACACGGGATCTACTTTTTTCTTGTACTCGTTTGGACCGTTTTCTGTACTCTAACGGAATCCTACCTATTTCCGGTACTCGCACGGATTCTACCATCTTCCGCTTCTCACACGGAATCTACTTTTTTCTTGTACCGTTTGGACCGATTTGCTGTACTCTCACGGATTCTTCCTATGCTCGGTACTTGCACGGATTCTACCATTTTCTGGTTCTCACACAGAATCTCACGGATTCTTCCTATTCCCGATACTCGCACGGATTCTAACCATTTTCCGGTTCTCACACGGAATCTACTTTTTTCTTGTACTCGTTTGGACCGTTTTTCTGTACCTCTAACGGATTCTACCTATTCCAGGTACTCGCATGGATTCTTACCATCTTCAGCTTCTCACACGGAATCTACTTTTTTCTTGTACTCGTTTGGACCATTTTTCTGTACTCTCACAGATTCTACCTAGTCCGGTACTCGCACGGATTCTACCATCTTTCGCTTCTCACAACGGAATCTACTTTTTTCTGTACTCGTTTCGACCGTTTTCTGTACTCTAACGGATTCTACATATTCCTGGTACTCGCACGGATCTACCATCTTCGCTTCTCACACGGAATCTAGTTTTTCTTGTACTCGTTTGGAACGTTTTGTGTACTCTCACGGATTCTTCCTAGTCTCGGTATTTGCTCGGATTCTACCATTTTCTGGTTCTCACACAGAATCTACTTTTTTCTTGTACTCGTTTGGACCGTTTTTCTGTACTCTCACTGATTCTACCTATTCCCGGTACTCGAACGGATTCTACCATCTTTCGCTTCTCACACGGAATCTACTTTTTTCTTGTACTCATTTGGGCCGTTTTTTGGTACTCTCACGGATTCTTCCTATTATCGGTACTCGCACGGATTCTACCATTTTCCGGTTCTCACACGGGATCTCCTTTTTTCTGTACTCGTTGGACAGTTTTTCTGTACTTCTAACGGATTCTACCTATTCCTGGTACTCGCAGGGATTCTACCATCTTCCGCTTCCACACGGAATCTACTTTTTCTTGTACTCGTTGGACCGTTTTTCTGTACTCTCACAGATTCTACCTAGTCCCGGTACTCGCACGGATTCTACCATCTTTCGCTTCTCACACGGAATCTACTTTTTCTTGTACTCGTTTCGACCGTTTTTCTGTACTCTAACAGATTCTTACCTATTCCCGGTACTCGCACAGATTCTACCATCTTCGCTTCTCACACGGAATCTAGTTTTTTCTTGTACTCGTTTGGACAGTTTCTGTGGTGACTCTCAAGGATTCTCTATTCTCGGTATTGGCACGGATTCTACATTTCTGGTTCTCACACCGAATCTACTTTTTTCTTGTACTCGTTTGGAACGTTTTCTGTAATCTCACTGATTCTTACATATAAGGTTACTGGCACTGAGTATACCATCTTCCGATTCTCACACGGAATCTACCTTTTTCTATGTACTCGTTTGGACCGTTTTTTCGGTAATATCACGGATTCTACCTATTCCGGTACTCGCACGGATTCTACCATTTTCCGGTTCTCACACGGAATCTACTTTTTTCTTGTACTCGTTGGGACCGTTTTTCTGTACTCTAACGGATTCTACCTATTCCGGTACTCGCACGGATTCTACCATCTTCCGCTTCTCACACGGAATCTACTTTTTTCTTGTACTCGTTTGGACCGTTTTTCTGTACTCTCACGGATTCTACCTATTCCCGGTACTCGCACGGATTCTACCATTTCCGCTTCTCACACGGAATCTACTTTTTCTTGTACTCGTTTGGACCGTTTTTCTGTACTCTCACGGATTCTTCCTATTCCCGGTACTCGCACGGATTCTACCATTTTCGGTTCTCACACGGAATCTACTTTTTTCTTGTACTCGTTTGGACCGTTTTTCTGTACTCTCACGGATTCTACCTATTCCCGGTACTCGCACGGATTCTACCATCTTTCGCTTCTCACACGGAATCTACTTTTTTCTTGTACTCGTTTTGACCGTTTTTCTGTACTCTCACGGATTCTACTATTCCCGGTACTCGCACGGATTCTACCATCTTTCGCTTCTCACACGGAATCTACTTTTTTCTTGTACTCGTTTGGACCGTTTTTCTGTACTCTCACGGATTCTACCTATTCCCGGTACTCGCACGGATTCTACCATCTTCCGCTTCTCACACGGAATCTACTTTTTTCTTGTACTCGTTTGGACCGTTTTTTGTACTCTCACGGATTCTACTATTCCGGTACTCGCACGGATTCTACCATTTTCCGGTTCTCACACGGAATCTACTTTTTTCTTGTACTCGTTTGGACCGTTTTTCTGTACTCTCACGGATTCTACCTATTCCCGGTACGCACGGATTCTACCATCTTTCCGCTTCTCACACGGAATCTACTTTTTTCTTGTACTCGTTTGGACCGTTTTTCTGTACTCTCACGGATTCTACCTATTCCGGTACTCGCACGGATTCTACCATTTTCCGTTCTCACACGGAATCTACTTTTTCTTGTACTCGTTTGGACCGTTTTTCTGTACTCTCACGGATTCTACCTATTCCCGGTACTCGCACGGATTCTACCATCTTCCGCTTCTCACACGGAATCTACTTTTTCTTTTTTTTTGTACTCGTTTGGACCGTTTTTCTGTACTCTCACGGATTCTACCTATTCCCGGTACTCGCACGGATTCTACCATCTTCCGGTTCTCACACGGAATCTACTTTTTCTTGTACTCGTTTGGACCGTTTTTCTGTACTCTCACGGATTCTTCCTATTCCCGGTACTCGCACGGATTCTACCATTTTCCGGTTCTCACACGGAATCTACTTTTTTCTTGTACTCGTTTGGACCGTTTTTCTGTACTCTCACGGATTCTACCTATTCCCGGTACTCGCACGGATTCTACCATCTTTCCGCTTCTCACACGGAATCTACTTTTTTCTTGTACTCGTTTGGACCGTTTTCTGTACTCTACGGATTCTACCTATTCCCGGTACTCGCACGGATTCTACCATCTTCCGCTTCTCACACGGAATCTACTTTTTTCTTGTACTCGTTTGGACCGTTTTTCTGTACTCTCACGGATTCTCCTATTCTCGGTACTCGCAGGATTCTACCATTTTCTGGTTCTCACACAGAATCTACTTTTTTCTTGTACTCGTTTGGACCGTTTCTGTACTCTCACAGATTCTACCTATTCCCGGTACTCGCACGGATTCTACCATCTTTCGCTTCTCACACGGAATCTACTTTTTTCTTGTACTCGTTTGGACCGTTTGCTTTTACTCTCACGGATTCTTCCTATTCCCGGTACTCGCACGGATTCTACCATTTTCGGTTCTCACACGGATCTACTTTTTCTTGTACTCGTTTGGACCGTTTTTTGTACTCTACGGATTCTACCTATTCCCGGTACTCGCACGGATTCTACCATCTTCCGCTTCTCACACGGAATCTACTTTTTTCTTGTACTCGTTTGGACCGTTTTTCTGTACTCTCACGGATTCTACCTTCCCGGTACTCGCACGGATTCTACCATCTTTCGCTTCTCACACGGAATCTACTTTTTTCTTGTACTCGTTTGGACCGTTTTTTGTACTCTAACGGATTCTACCTATTCCCGGTACTCGCACGGATTCTACCATCTTCCGCTTCTCACACGGAATCTACTTTTTTCTTGTACTCGTTTGGACCGTTTTCTGTACTCTCACGGATTCTTCCTATTCCCGGTACTCGCACGGATTCTACCATTTTCTGGTTCTCACACGAATCTACTTTTTCTTGTACTCGTTTGGACCGTTTTCTGTACTCTCACGGATTCTACCTATTCCCGGTACTCGCACGGATTCTACCATCTTTCCGCTTCTCACACGGAATCTACTTTTTTCTTGTACTCGTTTGGACCTTTTCTGTACTCTCACGGATTCTACCTATTCCCGGTACTCGCACGGATTTACCATTTTCCGGTTCTCACACGGAATCTACTTTTTTCTTGTACTCGTTTTGGACCGTTTTCTGTACTCACGGATTCTACCTATTCCCGGTACTCGCACGGATTCTACCATCTTCCGCTTCTCACACGGAATCTACTTTTTCTTGTACTCGTTTGGACCGTTTTTCT
>CALNHZ020000656.1:0-22905 GCA_940586395.1 Vitis riparia x Vitis cinerea | reverse complement strand
AAAATGGTGCAATCCAGGCTAGTACCGGGATCAGCTGGGATTCTTTGCGAGTACCGAAAAAAACTGACCGACGAGTACCGAAAAAGCCAGGAATCCGTGTAAGTACCCAAAAATGGTAGAATCTCGGGCCAGTACCGGGATTAGGTGGAATCAGTGTGAGTACCCAAAAATGGTAGAATCCGGAACAGTACCGGGATCAGGTGGAATCCGTGCGAGTACCGAAAAACTGACCAGGCGAGTACCGGAAAAGGGTAGAATCAGTGTGATTACCCAAAAATGGTAGAATCCGGGCCAGTACCGGGATCAGGTGGAATCCGTGCGAGTACTGAAAAACTGACCGGGCGAGTACCGGAAAAGGGTAGAATCAGTGTGATTACCCAAAAATCGCAGAATCCGGGCCAGTAACGGGATCCGGTGGAATCAGTGCGAGTATCGAAAAACTGACCGGGCGAGTACCGAAAAAGGGTAGAATCCATGTGAGTACCCAAAAATGGTAGAATCTAGGCCAGTACCGATGTAACACCTAGTACTAATGAATTAATTAGGCAATAATGATTATTTTAGTACTTAACTTTAAGCTTGCTTAATTAGATGTTAAAACTAGTTTAGTGCTAATCATGTTTAATTATGAATTAAACTTTGATTAAGGTTAAGTGGGATTAGTTAATGATCTAAGCATGCTTATTAGGTTCTTAGGGACTGATTAGGGTTATGAAAACCTAAAGGACTAATGGGCAATTATGGGTTTTATTTTTGATAACTTGAAGGACTAAAGTGCAAAATTGGGAAATTGGAGTTAGTGGAATGCCACCTCCTACTTGGGTGGATTGGTGGCAGCCATGTGGGCTGCCACCTCGTGCTTGGGTGCATGGAGACCCTTTATAAGGGGGCTGCAGCTCGTTTTGCACCATTTTACCTGCAGCAACTTGGGTTAGAGAGAGAATCTAGAGAGAGAAAGTGTAGATTTGAGGTAAGCAAGTTGTTTAATTTTGTAATTTTCGTTTATTTTGGTTCCTAATGGTATGTTGAAAAGAATTAACGGTAAAAATTGTGTAAAAGTTGAGTATAATTAGCTATAAACCCGTTTTAGTTAAGAATCACAATTAATTAAATATTAAAGTATTTTAAGTTAAGTATTTTATTAATGGTAAGATCAGCATAAATCTTTGTTTAATTTGGTTTGATTGAAAAATAGATTAGTAAACATGTGATGAATTGGGTTATTTGGACACTTGGGATTTGTTAATAGGTTAGGCTTTAAGAAAATCAAAAGAATTAGTGTTTGGTAATTAATTAGGGAAATTAATATGCATTGTAAATATTGTTTAATTCAATTCAAATTTGATTTGAAAACATGTAGGTTATAGATTAGAGAATGTGAGAATTAAAAATTTGCAACAATAAACTAAAACCTAAATTATGTTGTTTCATTTCAGTTCCTCGTAATAGGCAAAGATCGCCTACTTAGAAGAAACACAAAAAGGAAGTCGGTGTAAGGTAGGGAATTTTATGCTATTCTATGGTGTATTTGATTTCTTTCCTTGAATTATTTGTTGGAATTTCATGTTATTTCTATGATTTCATAAAATGTTTTAAAGTGTCATTGCATCTTGTTTTATTGCATTGAGATGTTACCATGATATTGGAACGTCTATTGGTATGAAGATTCATGGTTTGTGTGGTCGAAATGGTTCATGGTGGGGTTGCATTGCAAGAAGGATATGGAGTTATCACAGATGATATTAGAGAATTTATTGGTGGCGAAGTGCTTATGTGATGCTACAGGCCTTATCATTTGATATATTGTTTATGTGGGACCGTGGGTCCTTGGGTGAAAGTCCCTAAAGCCCTCGAGGAAGACACTCCGATGTGGGTGTATGGGGTTGGTCCTGCCCCTGGGTTTTAGTCCCTAAAGACACGGGGTTGGTCCTGCCCTTGGGTATGAGTCCCAAAGACACGAGGTATGACTTGCCCTTGGGTGATGTCCCAGAATAGTCATTATTATATTGATCGAGTTTCTTGTGGAGCATTGTATCTGCTGTGTAGATTGTTGGGAGTCAGCAATTTATCAGTTGTGAAAGGATGAATGGGGAAAAGCAATGATGAAACCAACAAACACATGCATACATGTTTGACATGATTACACATTTGTTAATGGTTATTAAATGTTTATCATGCATGCTATTAAACGTTTAATTCATGGTTTTTAAGGGTATACTTAGGATGGTTATAAACTTTCCTACTGAGTTGTGAACTCACCCTATCCCTTCCACCTCTAGATGCAGGTCAGAAGACCTATGCAGGAAATAATGCTTGAGCAATGCTTTACTGTGATTGGATGTTGTTTGCTCATATTGAAAGTCTTTTGAGGCCATGCCTTTTGTATTAAGACTAAACCTTTTGTTGGAATGATGTAATGTATATATTTGTCAGATACACTTGTAGTATGGGCTACCCGTAGTAAACAATGGGTTTGGTATATGTAATTAATGTTGTACAAGTTTCTTTTGTGAAACAAACATATTTTGTTAACTTAATAGTCACAATGTTTAATACAGGATATACTCTTTATAACAGGTTTTCCATATCCTCTTTTTGAACAAATTCAAGTAGGAACTCTACATTTAAATTTTTGAGAGCACTTATATTGTATTTGAGTATCAATTGTTTAGTTGGAAGAATAAATAATAATAATAAAAAAAATTGGGGTGTGGCAACCGGGATCAGGTTGAATCCGTGCGAGTACCGAAAAATTGATCGAGCGAGTACCGGAAAATGGTAGAATCGGTGTCAGTACAAAAAAATGGTAGAATCTGGGCCAGTACCGGGATCAGGTGGAATTTGTGCGAGTACCAAAACACTGACCGGGCGAGTACCGGAAAAGAGTAGACTCAGTGTCAGTACCCAAAAATGGTAGAATCCCGGGCCAGTACCCGGATCAGGGTTCAATCCGTGTGAGTCCCGACAAACTGACCGGGCGAGTACCGGAAAAGGGTAGAATCAGTGTCAGTACCCAAAAATGGTAGAATCCGGGCCATTACGGACGATCAGGTGGAATCCCGTGCCAGTACCAAAAAACTGATCGGCGAGTACCGGAAAATGGTAGAATCGGTGTGAGTACCTAAAAATGGTCGAATCCGGGCCAGTACCGGGATCAGGTGGAATCCGTGTGAGTACCGAAAACTGACCGGGCGAGTACCCGGAAAAGGGTAGACTCCGTGTGAGTACCCAGAAAACTGGTAGAATCCGGGCCAGTACGGGATCAGGTGGAATCTGTGCCAAGTACCGAAAAAACTGACCGGGCGAGTACCAGAGAAAAGGGTAGAATCGGTGTGAGTACCGAAACATGGTAAAATCCGGGCCAGTACCGAGATCAGGTAGAATCCGTTCGAGTACCAAAACTGACCGGAGCGAGTACCAAAAAAATGGTAGAATCAGTGTCAGTACCTAAAAATGGTAGAATCCGGGCCAGTACCGGGATCAGGTGGAATCCGTGCGAGTACCGGAAAAGGGTAGAATGAGTGTGAGTACTTAGAAATGGTAGAATCCAGGCCAGTACCGGATCAGGTGGAATCCGTGCGAGTAATGAAAAATTGACCGGGTGAGTACGGAAAAGGGTAGAATCCGTGTCAGTACCCCAAAATGATAGAATCCGAGCTAGTACCGGGGATCAGGTGGAATCCGTGCGAGTACCGAAAAACTGACTGGGCGAGTACCGAAAAGGGTAGAATCATGTCAGTACCCAAAATGGTAGAATCCGAGCCAGTACGGGGATCAGGTGAATCCGTGCCAGTACCCGAAAAAACTGACCGGACGAGTACCGGAAAAAGGGTAGAATTAGTGTGAGTACCCAGAAATGGTAAAATCCTGGCCAGTACCGGGATCAGGTGGAATCCGTGCGAGTATCGAAAAAGGGTAGATCAGTGTCAGTACCGAAAATGGTAGAATCCGGACCAGTACCGAGATCAGGTGAATCCGTGCCAATACCGAAAAACTGACCAGGTGAGTACCGGAAAAGGGTAGAATCCGTGTCAGTACCCCAAAAATGATAGAATCCGGGCCAGTACCCGGATCAGGTTCAATCCGTGCGAGTACCGAAAACTGACCGGGCGAGTACCGGAAAAGGGTAGAATCATTGTCAGTACCCAAAAATGGGTAAAATCCGAGCCAGTACGAGGATCAGGTGGAATCCGTGCCCAGTACCGAAAAACTGACCGGGGCGAGTACCGGAAAAGGGTAGAATCAGTGGTGAGTACCCAGAAATGGTAGAATCCGGGCCAGTACCGGGATCAGGTGGAATCCGTGCGAGTACCGAAAAACTGATCGGACAAGTACCGGAGAATGGTAGAATCAATGTCAGTACTCAAAAATGGTAGAATC
Source organism: Vitis riparia x Vitis cinerea (assembly GCA_940586395.1). Classification (NCBI taxonomy): domain Eukaryota; kingdom Viridiplantae; phylum Streptophyta; class Magnoliopsida; order Vitales; family Vitaceae; genus Vitis; species Vitis riparia x Vitis cinerea. The sequence goes on along the minus strand of CALNHZ020000656.1, from coordinate 18,525 downwards.
CGGGCCAGTACCGGGATCAGGTTGAATCCGTGCGAGTACCGAAAAACTGACTGGGGCGAGTATCGGAAAAGAAGTACAATCAGTGTCAGTACCGAAAAATGGTAGAATCCGGGCGAATACCGAAAAAATGACCGGACGAGTATCGAAAAATGGTAGAATCCGTGCCAGTACGCGAATCAGGTAGAATCCGTGCAAGTACCTAAAAATTGATTGGGCGAGTACCGGAAAAGGGTAGAATCAGTGTGAGTACCTCACTCTTCACCGGTTCGTTAAGCAGCTCCTCTGCCTCCCTTGTCCAGGAATCCCATACCGAATCCCTAATGTAGAAGAAGAAGTCCCAGAAAGGCCCGCAGTAACCCACTAAAGTAGAAAAGGGGTACGTACCTGATTCGCACCCCTCCGTGGTTGCTTGAACAAGTCCAAGTGCCAGAGGGCACATCTCTTGCGTCGTAATATGTTGGAGAACCCGGCTGACGCTTCCTTTGTGAGCCCTAGTGTAACACCTAGTACTAATGAATTAATTAGGCAATAATGATTATTTTAGTATTTAACTTAAGCTTGCTTAATTAGATGTTAAAACTAGTTTAGTGCTAATCATGTTTAATTATGAATTAAACTTTGATTAAGGTTAAGTGGGATTAGTTAATGATCTAAGCATGCTTATTAGGTTCTTAGGGACTGATTAGGGTTATGAAAACCTAAAGGACTAATGGGAAATTATGGGTTTTATTTTTGATAACTTGAAGGACTAAAGTGCAAAATTAGGGAAATTAGAGTTAGTGGAATGCCACCTCCTACTTGGGTGGATTGGTGGCAGCCATGTGGGCTGCCACCCTCATGCTTGGGTGCATGGAGACCCTTTATAAGGGGGCTGCAGCTCGTTTTACACCATTTCACCTACAGCAACTTGGGTTAGAGAGAGAATCTAGAGAGAGAAAGTGTAGATTTGAGTTCCTCGTAATAGGCAAAGATCGCCTACTTAGAAGAAACACAAAAAGGAAGTCAGTGTAAGGTAGGGAATTTTATGCTATTCTATGGTGTATTTGATTTCTTTCCTTGAATTATTTGTTGGAATTTCATGTTATTTCTATGATTTCATAAAATGTTTTGAAGTGTCATTGCATCTTGTTTTATTGCATTGAAATATTACCATGATATTGGAACGTATATTGGTATGAAGATTCATGGTTTGTGTTATCGAAATGGTTCGTGGTGGGGTTGCATTGCAAGAAGGATATGGAGTTATCACAGATGATATTCAGAGAATTGATTGCTAGGAAGTGTTTATGTGATGCTACAGGCATTATCAATTGATATATTGTTTATGTGGGACCGTGGGTCCTTGGGTGAAAGTCCTTAAAGCCCTCGAGAAAGACACTCCGATGTGGGTGTATGGGGTTGGTCCTGCCCCTGGGTTTAGTCCCTAAAGACACGGGGTTGGTCCTGCCCTTGGGTATGAGTCCCAAAAGACACGGGTATGACTTGCCCTTGGGTGATGTTCCAGAATAGTCATTATTATATTGATCGAGTTTCTTGTGGAGCATTGTATCTGCTGTGTAGATTGTTGGGAGTCAGCAATTTATCAGTTGTGAAAGGATGGATGGGGAAAAGCAATGATGAAACCAACAAACACATGCATACATGTTTGACATGATTACACATTTGTTAATAGTTATGAAATGTTTATCATGTCATGCTATTAAACGTTTAATTCATGGTTTTTAAGGATATACTTAGGATGATTATAAACTTTCCTACTAAGTTGTGAACTCACCCTATCCCTTCCACCTCTTAGATGCAGGTCAGAAGACCTATGTAGGAAATAATGCTTGAGCAATGCTTTACTGTGATTGGATGCTGTTTGCTCATATTGAAAGTCTTTTGAGGCCATGCCTTTTGTATCAAGACTAAACCTTTTGTTGGAATGATGTAATGTATATATTTGTCAGATACACTTGTAGTATGGGCTACCCGTATAAACAATGGGGTTTGGTATATGTAAATTAATGTTGTACAAGTTTCTTTTGTGAAACAAACATATTTTGTTAACTTAATAGTTACAATGTTTAATGCAGGATGTACTCTTTATAACAGGTTTTCCATATCCTCTTTTTGAACAAATTCAAGTAGGAACTTAACATTTAAATTTTTGAGAGCAATTATACTGTATTTGAGTATCAATTGTTTAGTTGAAGAATAAATAATAAAAAATAAAAAATAAAAAAAAGTGACACCTAGTGAGCCGCCTCGCCCTCTTTAGAAGCCCTAAGGGGAAATACGTGGCAGAGGCCCCTAATCCACTCGAGCCCTCATCCACACGCACCAAGGCGCGTGAAATAACACCATCCTCTTCCTGCAAATTGGGGTCCCTTCTCTCCGCCATCAGTTTTCCCTTGGACTTTGTAACAGCATCTACCTGTAGGGCCGAAAACCACACCGAATCTTCCCACACAACGGGATAGAAAAAGAAGCAAAACCCGCTATCACTTCCAGCTTTCCGTGCACCTCCTTACCATTGTTTTAACCAGGATTCTAACCCATTACATGTTGCGGGAATATTTGGTCTCATCATCCACTGCTATGTCCTGCAAGCATCCCACCTTTCTGAAAACTCCAAGTCCCAGAATTGTAGCCCTCTGGAAGTCCATCCGAGAGCATCCTACTGTTGGAACCCACCAATCTAGAAAGCATTATGGTATATTTATCTGTGAGGTTGATTTATATCATCAGTAGCACAATGTTTTTGTCTCTAGTTGGATGGAGGATAAAAAAAAAAAAAAAAAAAAAAGCATGTCATGCCTAATAATTTGTCAAAAAGAGAATGGTGTGTTGTATCTTATTGGGACATACTTAGAAGGTTTATATATCTATGCTTTAAGGATAGAAAAATACACACCAAGAATGGACCATTCACCAGGAAATCATTAAATGCTCTATTACTAGTGATACGATCTCATACATATTAGACATGAACACCAAGTTAGGAAAAAAGAAAGTGTATTTAACAATAGAACTGTCTATTAACTAGCTGGAACAGCATGCTCAGCTAGGTAGAAACACTTGTTGAAGAGGTTGAAATTAATTTGTGCCTAATTATTTGGCAGATATTTGTAAAGTTAAGGGTAAAAATGCTAGCTACCATTTGGGGCTCTTTCAATTAAAAGAAAAACTAGTAAAACTAAAAAATTAATTATTGTATGAAAAGGATGAAATAATCTCCACAACTATAAAGTTGTGGTTTTCCTCTTCGACTTTTAGATCTGACTGCATTCTCCTGCCAGCAACAAATATATATGAGGACTCATTCCATTGTTTCATGCATGCTACACGTATAGTAGTAGCTAGTAGGTTTTACTTTCTGCAACAAAAAAATAAAAATCCATTTTTCTTGTTATAGGGGAATAAATTTCATTGTCCCTTTTCATTATCCTACTTTCAATAGTGAAGAGACCTCATTTCAAATCAATATAAAGATAATGAAAACAAAATATTCTATAGCAGGCAAAAGTGAGCTAAATGGTTAACAAGAATATACTTCTTTCTGAACATATAGAAACTCCAAACATCTATGAGTTAAATAGGATTCAAATTTACAAGGGTTCGAAACCCAATTTAGTAAAAACAGAACACTTGAGTTGAGAGGATCCCATCTTAAAGTACTCATAATCATCTATCAACTCTCGATCAGGTTCTTTGCTTCCCTCTTCCTGAACAACCACACAAAATCCAATTAGTCTTTTATATAAAATATAAGAAATGAAAATCCAATCCTCTCTTCCTGAAGGGTAAAAAATCATATATTCAAAACTTCAGTTCAAAACTCTTTTAAGTGTATTCCAAAATATTTTATCAGAACTTACTTCATCAATCATAGCCTTCCATTTTCACCACCTTCCTTTGCAACTTGGATTAACAACACAAAGTGCTCTTAAATCAACCATGAATTAGAATACTAGAAATACCAGAAATAGAGGATATAATGGCATGGGGTTGGATTCATTCTTCAAGGACACCCCCAAGTTTGGAATCATTTACTCAATAACACATTTGAATTGATAAATAAGCTAGAATACAAGATCATTATTATACAATAAATGGCTGAGTGGAGGGATAACAACCTACATTTAATAATAAATAGGATAAATTGGACATCAAAGATGCAAGCAACTTGAAGCACATCAAAGATGAGCTAATTAAAAAAATTAGACAAAGATATTCCAAAACATTACTTCATCATCAAATGTTCCAAAACATTACTTCATCATAAAATATCCTCTTTGGTGCTCTGATTTCATCTAATCCTATTATTATTATTTTTTTCTAACAGCAACATTACCTACAATATAATGTATAAATTAGTGATATACATGCAAAAAAATTTATATGCATATGGAAAACACAGGAACACAACTCAACTGAAGAAGGCCTTATCCCATAAATCAAGTAGTTAATTGCATTAAAAAATATATATATAAAATGGATGTGGCTAACTTATACTTTATATCATAACACACTTATATTCACCAAAGATATGGTGGAGTCTATTGCTCCATTTCAATGCTTCATGCATTTCACATATCATGAATGTACACAACAAGATACCCAAATATTCCTTAGGAAGACACTGTTCCAAAACTGTGGTTAACTAGTCACATTGTTCCAACAGAAGACATGCCGATACATAACAAGCAAAACCTAAGCGACACAACTAATTGAGCCAACTTGCAAGCAACCATGGGTTGGTAACAGGATTAAACAGCTCGTGGCAGCTTATAAATAATGACTTGTTTTCCTTTGCACCCTGTTTGGTTGCCAAGAACAAATAAGGAAAATGAAAAAAACTAAATAAATACAAATTTTAATGAAACCTCAACCCAACTAAGCCAAATGGAGTGGTGTTAGGCTCAATTTGAGGAGAAGTTCTAAACGAAAAACCTAAACATTTTCTTTCCCTAAAAGTTTTGCAACAGCCAAATAAATTCATGGAGATGTATATATATATATATATATATTGTGAATTCAATTAAATAGAAAGTAATAAAAGCACTAAGCATACAAAAATGGAATGAATTGCTTTTAGTCTTACAAGAATTCCCAAATTAAACTTCCTTATGTTCTTTATAAACAGCAACGACAAGAGGAATTAAAAAAGATAAGTAATGGAAATCGAGTTTTTTTTCCTTGGGGAAAAAGAGAAAGAAATGATGGGAATGTGGGAGGGTGGACCTGAGAAAATGCCATGAGAAGCACAAAAGTTTCAAAAATTGGAATAGATTATTGGGTACTCACATTCAAGAGATTTCTACGAATCCGAATCCATCTATCTCCGCTCCACTGTAGGGAGGTCGCACACGTTTTACCTTAAGAGTTCTCTTCTAAAAGGTTCCATGTAGTTTCCATTTTCTGGCTACTTTCCCAATGTTTTTTTTTTTTTCTATTTTTTGTCTCTATTTCTCCTCTGTCAATCCATATTCCCAAAGAAAAAGAACAAACAATAATCCTCACTAATTGCCAAGAAGAAAAAGATCAAACATTGATTTCATAAAGAAAAAGAAACAAATCAAGACAAATCAGTAGTGGTTAAAGGGCAAAATTAATGTTCCACCTTTAAGCTTACTTCTCTTAGCTGCCACTCTCCCAGCAACCAAACAGAAATCCCAAAAACCCATAACACGGATTGTTAAAAAAAAATATTGGCCAAGAAACAATAGCATGAATATCATCGACAATTAGGTAAAAAAACATACCAAATCCATAACGAAACAAACCGGAAAAGTTTAGAAAAATTCTGGGGAAATTTAAGGAACGGGAAAGGGGAAAGCAACCCAGAAAATGAAAGGAATTACCTAAAGGTCGTAGAAAAAACGAAAAGGATCTCAGCCTCAGTAATGGAAAAACAGAACAAAGAGGAAAAAGTAAATCCTTCCAAGAAAATTTTTACTATTATTTTCTAGGTAACCAAACAAAGAACCCAAGAGAGAGAGCGCGCTTACTTTGGGTTCCGGGTTATTCTGAGCATGAGGTGGGAGCCGTCGTCGGCGCTAGTGGAAACTAGAGTGAAGAGGACGAAGGTTACCTCTTATTTTTATTAGGGTATCGAGATTTTCCGAGCAATTACGGCTTTTCAGATTTTCTTTATTTTTTTGGAAAAGTGGCATCACATCGACATCAAGACCGTATCCACAGCAGATTCACAGATTTCATCATCACGAATTTGGTTTAAGGGATTTTTTTTCAGCATTCTGAAGAGGATAGGAGAGATTCTGGAGGGTTCTCGTCAACAGCAACACTCCCACTTCATTGGTGCGGGATCATCAGAGCTTTGGGGAGGTACAAGACCATTGGGAAGATCATAACGGCCACGCTATCTTGATTGGCAGTTCATCTTCATTAGTTTATCTTCAGGAGTGCGCAGCACCGGCAGATCAGAAGACCATCACTGCACATTCATTTTGGATCATTCGTCATTCATTTTTTGGTGAGGGGAGCTATCACCGACTTTGGAGGGCAATATCGAGAGGATTCTGGACTTTTCTTTGAAGAGGAGATCATCATATACCATCATATACCGAGGGAGAATTCTGGCGGTTTTTGGCTTTCATCTTCTGGCCGGAAAAGAAAGAAACAGAGAGTGGAAGATCGATCTTGAGAGAGGAGAAGTTTTCATCTAGGCGTGAGGATCGATCTGGAGGTTTTTCATCTTTCATCTTTTGGGGATCTTTTGGCCGGAAAAGAAAGAAACAGAGAGGGAAGGATCAATCTCGAGAGAGAATTTTTCATCTAAGCTTTAGCGACTGTACGACGAATTCTGGAGGTTTTTCATCTTTCATCTTTCGGGGATGCCGGAAAAGAAAGAAACAGAGAGCGGAGGATCGATCTTGAGACAAAAGTTTTCATAGGGGACTGCGTCACGGATCCAGTTGGAGGAGATCACTGCTATCGACCATCATCACCAGTTCCGAGTGGAGGAGATTGACACAGCGACAGTCTCCGGCAGAAGCAAGATTTCTGTCGGCATCACCCCTATTGGATCTGAGAGAGGAGTCATCAGACCCACGTATCACCATTCTTGCGCCCACAACAGTTCATCAACGCTGCGTCTCCGGATCAGGCACCAGACCACGCATTGGTTCATCGCCATCTCGAACACCGCCTGCAACTCTAAACACCACGCATCGAGGAGCATCTGAGGATCATAACAACACCGTTTCGATCTTTCGTGCAAACTGGACATCGCACGGATGTCTTGATCATCTCTCTCTTTGGGTTCGCGTGGACATCAACTTCTTCATCATCATTCAGCATCACCTACCGATTTTGTAGACGCACACCATCACTTCAGATTAGCGCAGCTTCATCACGACATCACATCAATTCACCATCAGATCGTCATTATTAGTTCGTACTCTTTTTATAAAAAAAAAGTAACACTAAAATATATTAATAGTAGTACTATGATGAAAATGATGTTACCGATGCTACAAGATACTATACCCAAATGTTCATAATGAAAGAATAATCATACAAATGATTCCACAAAAGAAATCGTATAAAGCAAATATTTACATCCAAACAGTGATAACTAAAAGTCTGCAATTGCTGACTGGTGAAAATTGAAAGCCCAGCATCCGTGGTAAGCATCCAGAATTAGTGATTTTGACATAATTTTTGTCAAAATCACACATAAGTTCTACTGGGATTTCAGCTATTCACACATAAGGTTTGAAGAACTTTTAAGGCATTAATTAAGGCTTCTCAATTATTTCTTAATGACTAGTAATAAGTCCTCTTTTTTCCTTCCATTAAAATTTATTCTTATTATTACTATTGACAATATTATTAAATACCAACAAGATCATAATTTCCATTATAAAAAAATTATAAAAAGGTTTAAGGAAACAAGATATTAATTTAATCTTATCTCATTTTTGTGGGATAAATTAAAATTAGATTTTCAAAGTGCATGTAAAAATTTTATTTTTCAATTACCATATTTGATTGTGACTTATATTTTAAGAGTTTGTTTAGTAATAATTATAAGAAATGCTTTTAGCTTAAAAAGTATTTTTTTATAAAAAAAAAAAACAATAAGTGTTTTAATAAATTTTATAAAATATTTTTAAAAATCACTTATAATATTTAATAAATAAATATTTGATGAGTGGTTTTCTTAAAAACACTTTATTCATAAAATGCATCAAATGTGGGAGATTAAAACTTGCCTAGAATTGAAGTTTATTAAAATCATAATTAGTTGTGATTTTATCAATTGACATAATTTTTGTAAACCACTGTCGGTTACTAATGTCAAGGACCAATTTAAGCTCTCAAGTTATGTAAACAACATAGGTAAGCCAGTGCTTTGACACTAAAAGAAAACAAGAAAACACGTGGGGGAACACCCTCGGCACCCCACCCACCCACCCAACAGTACCCACACTCACACACCAACACACACATACATAAAATAAATAAATAAATCAATTGGTGAATAAATTAACAGTAAATTGACTCTTTGTTTATCAATACAAACTATATCTGTCCTTTGAGAGTGCATTAAAGCACTAATAACCTTCCTTCAACCCATCTAAATTTTTCAGCACTCCAGTCTTTTTGCTCTCTTCCAAATTTTGACAAGCATATTTTCTTCTTTCTCTTTACATTTCCCTCAAGCCTTTGTCCCCTTTCTGGCCTCCATCTTTTTTATACAGGCCATGATCTCTAGCTCGAACCCCTTAGTCGACATTACCAAGAAGTTGCCAAAGGCATCCAGTTCACTTTTCGGCCATCTTTAAGAGAAGGAAACCTCCTTTGGATCATTTCCTATCTCCTCACCTTCTTCCTTCCCTTACAACCAAACCCGTTGAGCCTTCCTCTTCATGTTTGAGCTGGCGACGAACCAATGCATGGTCTGGTGCCTGATCGGGAGACGCAGCGTTGATGAACTGTGGTGCGAGCAAGAATGGTGATACGTAGGTCCGATGATCATGGCTTTAGCACCTCTCTCTCAAATGCAATAGGGGTGATGCCGACAGAAATCTTGCTTCTGCCGGAGACTGTTGCTGTGTCAATCTCCTCCACTCGGAACTGGTGATCATGGTCGATAGCAGTGATCTCCTCCAACTGGATCCGTGACGCAGTCCCCTCAAGCCTAGATGAAAATTTCTTCTCTCTCAATCGACCCTCCCCTATCTGTTTCTTTCTTTTCCGGCCAAAAGATCCCTAAGATAAAAGACGAAAAACCTCCAGAATTCGTCATGCAGTCCCCTCAAGCCTAGATGAAAACTTCTCCTCTCTCAAGATCGATCCTCCCCTCACTGTTTCTTTCTTTTCCGGCCAAAAGATCCCAAAAAGATGAAAGATGAAAAACCTCCAGAATTCGTGATGCGGTCCCCTCAATCCTAGATGTAAACTTCTCCTCTCTCAAGATCGATCCTCCCCTCTCTGCTTCTTTCTTTAGCGGCCAAAAGATCCCCCAAGAAGAAAAACCTCCAGAATTCGTGATGCGGTCCCCTCACTCCTAGATGTAAACTTCTCCTCTCAAGATCGATCCTCCCCTCTCTGTTTCTTTCTTTTCCGGCGAAAAGATCAAAGCCCAGAACGTCCAGAATTCTCCCTCGGTGTATGATGATCTCCTCTTCAAAGAAAAGTCCAGAACCCTCTCGATATTGCCCTCCAAAGTCGGTGATAGCTCCCCTCACCAAAAAATGAATGATGAATAATCCAAAATGAATGTGCAGTGATGGTCTTCTGATCTGCTGGTGCTGCGCACTCCTGAAGATAAACTAGGGAAGATGAACTGCCAATCAAGATAGCGTGGCTTTTATGATCTTCCCAATGGTCTTGTACCTCCCCAAAGCTCTAATGATCCTGCACCAATGGAGTAGGAATGTTGCTGTTGACGAGAACCCTCCAGAATCTCTCCTTATCCTCTTCAGAATGCTAAAAAGAATCCTTTAAACCAAATGCCTGATGATAAAATCATTGAATCTGCTGTAGATATGTTCTTGATGTTGATACGATGCCACTTTTCCCAAAAATCAAGTTTCGAATTAATAAATAAATGATCATAAGATACTGAGATGGGAGGATGGTGAAAACTGAAGTTATATATCTGGTGATAGAACTGAAAATGATCAAATATCCCCAGCCGGTGTGTCATGATCATGATGAGTTACAGAGACTGATAAGGCAGTGATGATAAGAGCTGGTCTATGTGTGGCTTTGATGAGTTGCCATTCTTCTAGAGAGATGCGGTTGCACTGGTGTAGATATGTAGAAGACGACTATGGAGAAGGCTTCTCTCCTCCGACTGATGGCGCGCCTGTGAAGATGATTCTCCCTGCTAGTGGTGGAGACGCACGTCTCTAGAAAAGATCTAGCTTCTGGAAAAAACCAGAAAAACTCCAGATATGTACCGATGACGATGATAAATTCCTGGTGATCAAGGATGATGAGCTGAAGAACTCCTGCCGAGAACCCTCGAGAATTCCCAAAGCCCTCCTGATCTGATCCTGCTTGGTGTACTTCTCTAACAGGTATCACATGCATTCTCTCCCTAGTTGCCTTTTTCAAATGGTCTCCCTTTTGCCTTTGTGAAATGCTGTTTGAAAACCCTGAGTCTTCCCAAAACCAGCGCCAAAAATTCCCCGACAAGTAATAACATAAACAAAAATCGAATATTATGTGGGGATCAACATGCAACATTAATTTTGTTTTTTTTATTTCTTCTTTCTTCATTTTATACCTTTTGGATTTTTTTTAGAATATACTAGTTACTCATTCTCAAAATATTTTAAATTTCATTTTTTTTCACTCTTTAATTTTTATTAAATATTTATGAACACTTTACATATAAAATAATAATAATAACATATAATAAATCATTAATGAGAAAAATATATAAATAAATATATAATAAAGAAATTGAATTTTTTTACTTAATATTCACCATGGTTTTATCTTTTTTTCTTGATTAAAATGTTTAATATTTTTTATTAAAGAAGATAAAAACTTGGTTGAGGTTATACCATTTTCATTTGTTAAAATTTTTAATTTTCTTATTATATAAAATAAAAAATAAAATACAATTTTCACAAAGAATTTGTATTTAATCATTTATATTAATTTTCTTTTAATTTTATTAAAATTAAAAATTTTGCATATCTTACCATAAACCAAAGAGCAGTGATATATTATTCCCACTACAGTGATACTTATAATACAATTCAATGTGTTTTTTTTTTTTTTTTTTTTTTTTTTTTAAATATAAAGGTGATACTCTTTTTTCCTAAAAATTCTAACATGCTATTATTGTTTAAGTTTCTCATTTGTTGCTTCAAATTTGCCTATTTAATGGAGATGACTTTTCATTTTGAAGGTTTGGGCATGGATGCTCCAAGGATTGTAGCATCTTCAATAGGTAAAAATTCTTTCAAGCTATTACAGTTTATGTTTCTTATTTGCTGCTTCAAATCTGTCCATTCAACGGATGGCTTTTCATTTTGAATGTCTGGCCGTAACTGCTTTAAGGATTAGTGAGCATCTTCAACAAGTAAGTATTCTATGTTGCTTCATATAGTAATCTCGAAATCATGCTTGCCATCAAATAACACATGAGTATACATCAATGAACCACCTCTCATCGTATATACCATAAATTCATTTCAGCCAAATGTTCCTATCAATTTTTAGAAATCCAAGGTGAGGTTGCCATAATTCAGCCAAATGTTTTTACATTGGGTATGATTGGATTGTTTATGCTAGGTGTTTTGTTATTTCAATATTACTTCAAATTAATTCATAGATTATTCCTCGGTTAGAGTACTTAATTTGCACAGTGTATTATAGTTTCTTATATTTTATATAAAGCTAAATAAAGAAGAAAACAATATATTTGCATTGGAATGAAGTTCAGATAATGATTAAAGAAAAAAACTAAGACAAACCTAGAATGGCATCCCAGGGAAGAGAAACCAAAGGAACAAACAACTAGGCTTAGATAGAACTTATCATGACGTTAGAATGATGAGAAACCAAAGAAACAAAAAATAATATCACATAGAACCTACAATGGTGTGTCCCAATGATAAAAAAATCAAAGAAACAAAATATTAAGTTTAGATAAAACCTAAGATGGTGTCAAAATAATCAGAAACGGGAGGAACAAATAATAAACTTATATAGAACTTGGGATGGTGTCCAAACGATGAGAAACCAAAGGATCATATCCCAATGATTAGTTACAAATGGAAAAAAGGAATGAGCTTAGATAGAACCTAGAAAGTTGTCCCACTGATGAAAAACAAGTGGAACAAACAAATGAACTTAGATAAAACCTAGATGGTGTTCCAATGATAGGAAACAAAAGGGATGACGAATAAACATAGATAGAACCTAGGATGGTGTCCAAACGACAAGAAATTAAAGGAAAAAACAATTAACCTTAGATAGGGCCTAGGGGGCGTCCCAATGATGACAAACCCAACGAAAGAATGAATGACCTTAGATAGAACCTATGATGTCGTCCCAAAGATGAGAAACCAAAGGGAGAAAGAATAAACTAGATGGTGTCCAAATGATGAGAAACCAAAGGAATGTCCCAATGATGAAAAACGAGTGGAACAACCAAATGAAATTAGCTAAAACCTAGATGGCGTTCCAATGATTGGAAACAAAAGGGATGAAGAATAAACATAGATAGAACCTAAGATGGTGTCCAAACGATGAGAAATTAAAGGAACAAACAATTAAGCTTAAATAAGCCCTAGGGGGCATCCCAATGATGACAAGCCCAAGGAAAGAATGAATGACCTTAGAAAGAAGCTACGATGTCGTCCCAAAGATGAGAAGCCAAAGGGAGAAAGAATAAACTTCCATAAAACCTAGGTGGTGTCCAAACGATGAGAAACCAAAGGATCATGTCCCAATGATTAGTTACAAAAGGAAAAAAGGAATGAGCTTAGATAGAACCTAGAAAGCTGTCCCAATGATGAAAAACAAGTGGAAAAAACAAATGAACTTAGATAAAACCTAGATGGCAATCCAATGATAGGGAACAAAAGGGATGAAGAATAAACATAGACAAAACCTAGGATGGTGTCCAAACGATGAGAAATTAAAGGAACAAACAATTAAGCTTAGATAGGGCCTAGGGGGCATCCCAATGATGACAAACCAAAGGAAAGAATGAATGACCTTAGAAAGAAGCTACAATGTCGTCCCAAAGATGAGAAACCAAAGGGAGAAAGAATAAACTTCCATAAAACCTAGGTGGTGTCCAAACGATGAGAAACCAAGGGATCATGTCCCAATGATTAGTTACAAATGGAAAAAAAGGAATGAGCTTAGATAGAACCTAGAAAGCTGTCCCAATGATGAAAAACAAGTGGAACAAACAAATGAACTTAGATAATACCTAGATGGTGTTCGAATGATAGGAAACAAAAGGGATGAAGAACTAACATAGATAAAACCTAGGATGGTGTTCAAACGATGAGAAAATAAAAGAACAAACAATTGAGCTTAGATAGGGGGCGTCCCAATGATGACAAACGAAAGAAAAGAATGAATGACCTTAGAAAAAACCTATGATGTCGTCCCCAATATGAGAAACCAAAGGGAGAAACAATAAACTTCCATAAAACCTAGATGGAATCAAAACAATGAGAAACCAAAGGATCATGTCCCAATGATTAGTTACAAATGGAAAAAAGGAATGAGCTTTGATAGGACCTAGAAAGTTGTCCCAATGATGAAAAAAAATGAACTTAAATAATACCTAGATGGTGTTCAAACGATTGGAAACAAAAGGGATGAAGAATTAACATAGATAAAACCTAGGATGGTGTCCAAACGATGAGAAATTAAAGGAACAAACTATTCAGCTTAGATAGGGCCTAAGGGGCGTCCCAATGATGACAAACGAAAGAAAAGAATGAATGACCTTAGAAAAAACCTATGATGTCATCCCCAATATAAGAAACCAAAGGGAGAAAGAATAAACTTGCATAAAACCTAGATGGTGTCCAACCGATGAGAAACCAAAGGATCATGTCCCAATGACTAGTTATTAATGGAAAAAAAGGAATGAGCTTCGATAGAACCTAGAAACCTGTCCCAATGATGAAAAAATGGTGGAACAAAAAAATGAACTTGAATAAAACCTAGATGGCGTTCCAATGATAGTAAACAAAAGGGATGAAGAATAAACATAGATAGAACCTAGGATGGTGTCCAAACGGCGAGAAATTAAAGGAAAAAACAACTAACCTTAGATAGGGCCTAGGGGGCATCCCAATGATGACAAACCAAAGGAAAGAATGAATGACCTTAGATAGAACCTATGATGTCGTCCCAAAGATGAGAAACCAAAGGGAGAAAGAATAAACTAGATGGTGTCCAAACAATGAGAAACCTAAGGGAGAAAGAATAAACTTGCATAAAACCTTGATGGTGTCCAACCGATGAGAAACCAAAGCATCAAATGATTAGTTACAAATGGGAAAAAGGAATGAGCTTAGATAGAACCTAGAAAGCTGTCCCAATGATTGAAAACAAGTGGAACAAACAAATGAACTTAGATAAAACCTAGATGGCATTCCAATGATAGGAAACAAAAGGGATGAAGAATAAACATAGACAGAACCTAGGATGGTGTCCAAACGATGCGAAATTAAAGGAACAAACAATTAAGCTTAGATAGGGCCTAGGGGGCATCTCAATGATGACAACCGAAGGAAAGAATGAATGACCTTAGAAAGAAGTTATGATGTCGTCCCAAAGATGAGAAACCACAGGGAGAAGGAATAAACTTCCATAAAACCTAGATGGTGTCCAAACGATGAGAATCCAAAGGATCATGTCCCAATGATTAGTTACAAATGGAAAAAATGAATGAGTTTAGATAGAACCTAGAAAGCTGTCCCAGTGATGAAAAACGGGTGGAACAAACAAATGAACTTGGATAAAACCTAGATGGCATTCCAACCGATAGGAAACAAAAGGGATGAAGAATAAACATAGACAGAACCTAGGATGGTGTCCAAACGATGAGAAATTAAAGGAACAAACAATTAAGCTTAGATAGGGCCTAGAGGGAGTCCCAATGATGACAAGCCCAAGTAAAGAATGCATGACCTTAGAAAGAACCTACAATGTCCTCCCAAAATGAGAAACCAAATGGAGACAGAAGAAACTACCATAAAACCTAGATGGTGTCCAAACGATGAGAAACAAAAGGATCATGTCCCAATGATTAGTTACAAATGGAAAAAAGGAATGAGTTTAGATAGAACCTAGAAAGCTGTCCAGTGATGAAAAATGGGTGGAACAAACAAATGAACTTGGATAAAACCTAGAGGGCAATCAAATGATAGGAAACAAAAGGGATGAGAAATTAAAGGAACAAATAATTAAGCTTAGATAGGGCCTAGGAGGCGTGCCAATGAAGACAAACAAAAGGAAAGCATTAATGACCTTAGATAGAACCTACGATGTCGTCCCAAAGATGAGAAATCAAAGGGAGAAAGAATAAACTTCGATCAAACCTAGATGGTGTCCAAACAGTGAGAAACAAAGTTTCGTGTCCCAATGATTTGTTATAAATGGAAAAAAGGAATGAGCTTAGATAGAACCTAGAAAGTTGTCCCAATGACAAAAACGAGTAGAACAAATTAATGAACTTAGATAAAATCTAGATGGCGTTCCAATGATAGGAAACAAAAGGGATGAAGAATTAATATAGGTAGAACCTAGTATGTTGTCTAAACAATGAGAAATTAAAGGAACAAATAATTAAGCTCAGATAAGGCCTAAGGGGCGTGCCAATCAGGACAAACCAAAAGAAAGAATGAATGACCTTAGATAGAAGCTACGATGTCGTCCCAAAGATGAGAAACCGAAGGGAGAAAGAATAAACTTCTATCAAACCTAGATGGTGTCCAACCAATGAGAAACAATGGTTCGTGTCCCAATGATTAGTTACAAATGGAAAAATGGAATGAGCATAGATAGAACCTAGAAAGCTGTCCCAATGATGAAAAACAAGTGGAAGAGACAAATGAACTTAGATTAAACCTAGAACGCGTTCCAATGATAGGAAACAAAAGGGGTGAAGAATAAACATACGCAGAACCTAGGATGGTGTCTAAACGAAGAGAAATTAAAGGAACAAAAAATTAAGCTTAGATAGGGCCTAGGGGCGTGCCAATGATGACAAACCAAAGTAAAGAATGCATGACATAAAAAGAACCTACAATGTCGTCCCAAAATGAGAAACCAAATGGAGCTTCCATAAAACCTAGATGGTGTCCAAACAATGAGAAACCAAAGGATCATGTCCAAATGGAAAAATGGAATGAGCATAGATAGAACCTAGAAAGCTGTCCCAATAACAAAAAACGAGTATAAAACCTAAATGAACTTAGATAAAATCTAGATGGCGTTCCAATGATAGGAAACAAAAGGGATGAAGAATAAACATAGATAGAACCTAGTATGGTGTCTAAATGATGGGAAATTAAAATAACTAATAATTAGGCTTAGATAGAGCCCAAGGGTGTGCCAATGATGAAAAATGAAAGGAAAGAATGAATGACCTCATATAGAACCTACAATGTCGTCCCAAGATGAGAAACCAATGGCAGAAAGAATAAACTTCCATCAGAACTAGATGGTGTCCAACCAGTGAGAAACCAAAGGTTTGTGTCTTAATGATTAGTTACAAATGGAAAAAAAGAATGAGCTTAGATAGAACCTAGAAAGCTGTCCAATCACGAAAAACGAGTAGAACAAATAATGAACTTAGGTAAAATCTATATGGTGTTCCAATGATAGGAACCAAAAGGGATGAGAAATTAAAGGAACAGACAATTAAGCTTATATAGCGCCTAGGGGCATCCCATGATGACAAACAAAAGTAAAGAATGAATGACCTTAGAAAGAAGCTACGATGTCGTCCAAAAATAAGAAACGAAATTGAAAAAGAATAAACATCCATTAAACCTTGATGGTGTCCAAACGATGCGAAACCAAAGGATCATGTCCCAATGATTAGTTACAAATGGAAAAAAGGAATGAGCTTAGATAGAACCTAGAAAGATGTCCCAATGATGAAAACCAAGTGGAATAGACAAATGAACTGAGATTAAACCTAGATGGTGTTCCAATGATAGTAAACAACATGGATGAAGTATAAACAAACGCAGAACCTAGGATGGTGTCTAAACGATGAGAAATTAAAGGAACAAATGATTAAGATTAGATAGGGCTTAGGGGCCGTCCCAATGATGACAAACCAAAGTAAAGAATGCATGACCTTAGAAAGAACCAACGATGTCGTCCCAAAATTAGAAACTGAATGAGAAAGAATAAACTTCCATAAAACCTAGATGGTATCCAAACGATGACAAACCAAAGGATCATGTCGCAATGGTTAGTTGCAAATGGAAAAAAGGACTGAGCTTAGATAGAACCTAGAAAGCTGTCCCAATGACGAAAAACGAGTAGAACAACTAAATGAAATTAGATAGAATATAGAAGGTGGTCCAATGATAAGAAACAAAACGGATGAAGAATAAACATAGATAGAACCTAGTATGGTGTCTAAATGATGAGAAATTATAGGAACAAATAACAAAGCTTAGATAGGGCCAAGGGGCGTGCCATAGATGACAAACCAAAGGAAGAATGAATGACCTAGATAGAACTTACGATGTCGTCCCAAAGATGAGAAACCAAAGGGAGAAAGAATAAAATTCCATCAAACCTAGATGTCCAACCAGTTGAGAAACCAAAGGTTCGTGTCCCAATGATTAGTTACAAATGGAAAAAAGGAATGAGCATAGATAGGACCTAGAAAGCTGTCCCAATGATAAAAAACGAGTGGAACAGAAAAATGAAAATAGATTAAACCTAGATTGTGTTCCATTGATAGGAAATAAAGTGGATGAAGAATAAACATAGCCAGAACCTAGGATGGTGTCTAAACAATAAGAAATTCAAGGAACAAACTATTAAGCTTAGATAGGGCCTAGAGGGAGTCCCAATGATGACAAGCCCAAGTAAAGAATGCATGACCTTAGAAAGAACCTACAATGTCCTCCCAAAATGAGAAACCAAATCGAGAACAACTAAACTTTTGTAAAACCTAGACGGTGTCTAAACGATGAAAACCCATAGGATCATGTCCCCATGATTAGTTATAAATGGAAAAGAAGGAATGAGCTTAGATAGAACCTAGAAAGCTGGACCAATGACGAAAAACGAGTAGAACAATAAATGAACTTAGAAAATATAGAAGGTGTTCCAATGAAGGAAAAAAAAAAAAAGTTATGAAGAATACACATAGATAGAACCTAGTACGGTGTCTAAACGATGAGAAATTAAAGGAACAAAAATAAGTTCGATAGGGCCTAGGGGCGTGCCAATGATGAGAAACCAACGGAGAAAGAATAAACATCCATCAACTAGATGGTGTCCAAACGATGAGAAACCAAAGGCTCATGTCCCAATGATTAGTTACAA
>CALNHZ020000655.1:0-22941 GCA_940586395.1 Vitis riparia x Vitis cinerea | reverse complement strand
TTTTTGGTGATTGAAAAGCTATTAAAAACACCAAAACTTAACACAATTTGATTAGAAATGATTGCAAGGGTCCTTAACATGCCATTTGAGTTAAAAGGTAATAACTACTACTCAAAAGTTTTAAAAGAGTTATTTACAAGCTATACAATAACACTTTCTAAGTAATAATCAAGCATCTAAAGCCCTCAGCTTATGACCCAGAGTCTTTCATGTGATTGACAACCTAAACTTGTGTATGGCATCTACAACTCTTAACACATGACTTGGGACTCTTTCATGTCAACCATAGCCCTGAGTTGTTCATAGAATCTGGAGGTCTTAGCTCATGACCTGTATCATTTATTCCAACCACAACATTGAGTTATTAAGAGCATCTAAGCCCTCAGCTCATGACCTAGAGTCTTCATGTCATCCACAGACCTATGTTGTTCATAGCATCTAGAGCCCTAGCTAAGGACACAAAGTCATTCATGTCAAACACAACCCTTAGTTGTTCATAGCATCAAGAGCCCTAAGCTCATGACCCGAAGTCGTTCATGTCAACCATAACCCCGAGATGTTCATAGCATCTAAAGCTTTGAACTCATGACTTGAAGTCTTTCTTATCATCGATAGCCTTAAGCTGTGCATATCATCTAGAGCCCTAATCTCACAACTCGGAGTCTTTTTTGTCAACCACAACCCTGAGTTGTTCATAGAGCTAGCGGCATGATCTCATAGACTAGAGTCATTCACAGTCTTGAGTTGTTAATAGCATCTACAACCCTGAGCTCACGACCCAAAGTCGTTCATGTCATCCATAGTCTAAGTAGTTCATAGGAAGCTTTAACTCATGATGGAGAATCATTCACATCATCCACATCTTTGAGTAATTCATAAGATCTAAAGGCTTAAGCTCATAGGATCCTGGGTCATTCATATTATCCACAACTCTGAGCTCTTCATAGCATCTAGAGCCTTTGCCTTCGAATAGGAGTAGCTTATGCCATCCATAGCTTAGAGTGTTCATAGCATCTAGAATCTTAAGCTCACGTCCCAGAGTTATTCATTACACCATAATCCTAAGCTATTCATAGCATTTAGAGTCCTCAGCTCTCGACCCGGAGTCTTTCATGTCATTGGCAACCCTGACCTATGTATAGTTTATAGAGCCCTCAGCTCATGACTTGAAGTCTTTCATGTCAGTGACAACCTTAAGTTGTGTATAACATCTAGAGATCTAAGCTCATAACTAGGAGTCTTTGATGTCAACTATAAGCTTAAGCTTTATATAAAATCTGAAGGCTTGATCCCATGACCGGAGTCATTCATGTCATCCACAACCCTAGTTTTTAGTAGCATCTAAAGCCCTAAGCTCATGACCCAGAGTTTTTCATGTTGTCCACTACCCAAAGTAGTTCATAGCATCTAGAGGCTTGAGCTCATAACATAGAATCGTTCATATCATCCATAACTTAGAGCAGTTCATAACATCTATAGGCTTAAGCTAACGGGATCCTAAGTCGTCCATGTTATCCACAACTATGAGTTATTCATAACTTATAAAGACTAAGCTTAGTACTTAGAGTCTTTCATGTCAACCACCACCCTGAGTTATTCATAGTATCTAGAGGCTTGAAATCATAACCTAGAGTCATTCATATCATTAACAACTTTAAGTTTGTCGTAGCATCTAGCGCCTTGAGCTAACGACCTAGAGTCATTCATGTCAACACAACCCTGAGCTGTTCATAGCATCTAAATCCTTGACATCAAAACCTAAAGTCGTTCATATCTTCCATAGCCTTGAGTAGTTCATAGCATCTAAAGGATTAAGCTCATGACGCAGAATCGTTCATATCATCCACGAACCTAAGTGGTTCATAGTATCAAGCAGTCTAAGCTCATGGGATCCTGAGTCGTACATATAATCAACAACTTTGCACTATTTATAGCATCCAGAGGCCTAAGATCATAATCTAGAGTGGAACATGTGATTCATGCCTAATTGGTGTCTCAGCTGATTCGTGTCCAACTGGTGCTCCTTGATGGCGGGAGTAATCAACAAAATTTATAACCTATAACACCATGAACTAGGGTAGCAAAGAAAAAGCTACTATAGCATAGTGGCTCTAGGATCGTTCACTGGGAAGGGTACTCAAACTAAAAATGATACCAATTCAAGTAAATGGTGCTGTTTCATTTCAAGATTAGCTTAAGAAATAAACACAAACTTTGGTTGAAAAAGGTTTGGACTTAGATTAACAACACAACAAGTGATGAAAATTACTTAAGAAGAAAAGCATTCCTTGGAGATTCAGGTTTACAGGGGAGGTTCCTCATGCAATAGCATAGCTCCAGTCAGTTGGTTCAATTCCTCACATTAGAGAATTAACATAAAGTCAATTCTCTAACAGGTGCTGCACAAATGCATACCTCAATTGGATTTTAACTCTAATTCTCTCACTGATGCAACTTGCAATGGTTCGAGCCTCTCACTTAGCCTTTACCATTCAAGGTGATCTCACAAATGCATCCCATATCTATTGAGGAAGGAGCTCCTTCCCAGCATGTTCTTTATAGATGCACTTTTGCGCCACAACATCTATCCACTTAGCATATGGTGCAGAGGAAAGGAGCTTTGCTAGAGGTATTATTCCAGATATCAGAGGGATTCTTCTTTGGCTCTCATCATCTCATCATGGCCGCTCTTTTTACTTTGAAGAGAAGGTCCATAGGAAGAAGCTGCTGAGAGCGGATGCCATTTAACTTTTATTCCCGAGATTGCTCTGTCAGATTTTGGAGTACTTGGGATATCCATCTGAGCCTCAGCTTGAGCGCAAACACATTTACCTAAAGATATTCACTCTCGAAAAATGGAGCCCCAACTGGACCTGAGCATCCAGAGATTCCACAAGGAGAGCATCCAGAGGAGCCACAACTGGTTGAGATACCTGTGGACATGAGAACGCCTGCCCTTGTAGTGCCCTTTATAGGACTTATGCCTAAGGTTGCACCTTCTGCTCCTCCTGGCACACCAGGGACTCCGCATGTTGTACCAGTTGCATTCGAGCCTCCTTTCCATATGAGTCTAGGATCACCATATCCATTTCAGAGTTCAGAGGCCTATGTCACACTTTGCAGACATTGACTGCTACTCAGAGCATCCTGACCAATAGATGGAGGCCATATGTTCCCATCAGGATCAACTTATTGCCACCCAGACCTAGCATAGTGCCATCCTTAGGCAGATACAACAGCATCTGGGTATTCTATCGCCTCCTGAACACACTATTCCTATCTCATCATAGCCTACAGATCCATCACAGGGCCCTCCTCTAGCAGAGGAGGCTATGCCCCTAAAGGAGAGAGAGGACTACAAGAGAGATAGAGGCATCCATCCCGAGCATTCCAACCTCTACAGCCGAGCCATCATCTCCACATGATCCTCCCATCATCATCTGATCATTTACCTAGTTTCTTTTCTGTATTTCTTTACTATAGTAGACCTCATAATCCCATATTTTTTATGTTTTATATATTGGGGTTGGATGTAATACTTGTTTTGCTTCATAGTGTACTTTCTTAAAGTAATACATATCTATCATTTTTTTTAGTATTCTTGGCATAATTTATTTTAATTCCTCTACTCATATCTTTAGTTGTTTTTTAATCATGTGGTTTTTCCTATTCTACTCAAACTTCATGTCACTCAGGAGGTACCACTTCCTCCCTGTAATTTCAATCTCTCTTGCCACATTGAGGATAATGTTCAGCTTGGTTGGGGGGAAGAGAGTTGAGGAACGAAGTTTTTAATTATTAATGCTAAGTTATTTTGGTAATTTAGTCGATTTTTGCTTAATTTAAAAAAAAATTTAAGTTTTTATTCTACTTTCCATTGTTATTAAGGAAAATTCTCAAAATAAAATGAGAGAAATTGAATTTTTGTTTTTCACTTGACTTAGAGTTTGTTTTATGCTTACTAAAGTTGATGAATTGTTGAAACTTCTATTGAATCCAACCTTAGTTCTTCCACTTTAAGCTATTCACACACTGTGCACAATAGGTTCCAATTATAAGATGAAAAACTATTTCCCTCTTGACTTAGGAAAATTTAGACTTGGTACCTTTGACCTCATTTAATAGTGTTGGGACACCTTATAAAAGGCCAATGAGCTTTTGAAAAAAAAAAGAAAGAAAGAAAATGTTTGCTTGCCTTGAAACTCGAGCAAGGTCTGAGGGGTATATGGTGAAAATCTTTAAAACCTGGTGCCTTAAGCCTTAATTGGTTGGGAGTCACCGACCTCAATGCTCGTTACAAGGGTGAATAGGTGGAGTTTAACATACTGTAGGTGCTTGGGTATTAAATTCATTCTCAAAAGTCTGGGGTAAAATCCGAGGAGTTAGTGGTTGAAAGATCCTTAAAGCTTGATGCCCTAAACCTTAATTGGTTGGGAGTCATGATTCATGCCTAATTGGTGTCTCAGCTGATTCGTGTCCAGCTGGTGCTCCTTGATGGCGGGAGTAATCAAAAAAATTTATACCTATTACACCATAAACTAGGGTAGCAAAGAAAAAGCTACTATAGCATAGTGGCTCTAGGATCGTTCACTAGGAAGGGTACTCAAACCGAAAATGATACCAATTCAAAGTAATTGGTGCTGTTTCATTCAAGATTAGCTTAAGAAATTAAAACACAAACTTTGGTTGAAAAAGGGTTAAGCTTAGGTTAACAACACAGCAAGTGATGAAAATTACTTAAGAAGAAAAGCATTCCTTGGAGATTCAGGTTTACAGGGAGGTTCCTCATGCAAAAGCATAGCTCCGGTCAGTTGGTTCATTTCCTCACTTAGAGAATTAACATAAAGTCAATTCTCTAACAGGTGCTGCACAAATGATCCCTCAATTGGATTTCAGCTCTAATTCTCTCACTGATGCAACTTGCAATGGTTCGAGCCTCTCACTTAGCCTTTACCATTCAAGGTGATCTTTAACCTTGGATTACCCATCAAAAGCTCGCAAGAGATAACTAATGGATGTCTCCTTAGAGTCCCAAACGCTTACCAGTGTTGGCTATTCTAGAAAATCCTACCTTCAAGTCACCTACCAGAGGCTTGCAAGGGGTAAACTAGTGCATCTCCATGGTTAGAGATCACTTGCCTTACCAAGTGTTGGCCCAGGTGACTCCAAGGCGTTTTAAGTTACTAAAAACATTCGAAACCATTCACGGGACACACTTTCTCTTCATCATAGCTGAAACCACAAAGCTTCTGATTCTTGCACTTGGAACCTTTCCTGAAACCTTAACTTCCAAGGAACTAAAAGGTTTAGTTACTCATTCTCTGGGGAAAACTCCTCAGAGAGTGCATAACTTAGTAAAAAAAATAAAAAACACAATCAAAGTGAGAAGGTAAAGTAGAGCTCAAGCTCTGTATATTTCTTCCTTGAAACTTTTACAAAAAGTTCATCACCCTCAGAACAAGCTCCTCGGGCTATATTTTTACCAAAAATTACATAATCAGCTATTACATGGATATTTTAGCCAAATTCCTAACTTAAAAGCTAAGGAATCCTATATTGGAGGCTTACAAGGAGAATTTGGGAATTAGACAACAAAAATCTAATGAAAAAATATCTCCAAGTGTCGGTTACAAATCTCGGGAAGCACTAAGGACCACTTCGCAGGTGAAAAGTGAGGTCTGCGAAATTTCGCAGGTGCACAAGAAGGGCTGCGAAATTTCTTTGCAGCAAAAGGCTGATTCAACACCTCTGCGAAGTTGACTTCCATCTTGTGGTGTTTGGCTTCCATCGCGGGCATGAAGCTTCAGGGGAAATCCATAGCACTGTGCAAAAGTGTTGCGAAATATTCCGCAACAAAAGGCTGATTTCGCAACACTTTGCCGAATCCCTGCTTCAGCTTGAAGCAGTTGTCTTCCAAAGGCTGTAACTTCCTCATTTCAACTCCGAATTGCACCCGGTTTGAAAGCATTGGATTGTTGACTTCCTAAGATTTCAAATGACATATAGCATGCATAAATTGGACATTCAGAAAGTGCTCCAAAAGTGGATGAAATAACTGTCATCAAGAATGCTTCATGGCTGGATTCTCTTGCTTTCCCTTGCATTCCAGACTTGTTTATGGCAAAAGTGCTTCAAAGCTTTGATTATTCATGCCTCTAAGCTTCCCATTATTTTCCAAGGATTCCAAATAACTCTCCTCAATCTCATAATGCTTTGGTGATCAAAATACTAACAAAAACACCAAACCTTACACAATTTGATTAGAATTGATTGCAAGGAGCCTTAACATGCTAATTGGGTTAAAAGGCACTAACTACTACTCAAAAGTGTTTAAAAGGATTAATTATAAGCTATCAAATAGCACTTTTTGAGTAGTAATCACTCCCCCCAACCGACATATTGCTAGTCCCTTAACAATGAAGGAGAGAAAATAAAACAAAATTACCATAATTTACAACATCATGCTTATCACTTCTAAAAAATATTTAAGTGGCATGACTGACAAACTCTCACATGGAACATTAAAGAACTATAACTTCAATTTTCAACAAGAGATATCAAAAACTTTGCTAAATACCATTGATCAAGGGAATGCATTATGAAAATTGAAGTTTTAAAAACCATTTTCACTTCCAAAGAACCAAACTTTATTCTTCCACAAAAATCTAGTGTAAGATGATAGCTTTCAAAAATAGCATGCTAAACTAATCTCTCCCCCCAACCTATCTCTTTTCAACACTTAGCAAACTGACCAAAATCAATAGACAGAGAACACATTTTTTTTTTTTTTTTTTTAGAAGGTACAAGGCCTAAGGGGCATTCTTTTCTGCATTGTCCATGTAATGGGGGTCCATCGATGACTCCCAACCAATTAAGGTTTAGGGCATCAAGCTTTAAGGATCTTTCACCCACTAACTCCTCGGATTTCGCCCCGGACTTTTTCATATACCCTTTTTGCCTACCATAGGCTAAACTCCACCTATCCACCCTTGTAACGAGCATTGAGGCCGGTGACTCCCAACCATTGAAGGCTTAGGGCACCAGGTTTCAAGGTTTTCACCATATACCCTTCAGACCTTGCTCGGTTTCAAGGCAAACAACATTTTGCTTTTTTTTTTTTTTTTTCAAAGGCCTCATTGGCCTTTCATAGGGTGTCTCATATCATTAAAATGAGGTCAAAGGTACCAAGTCCCAAACTTTTCTAAGTTCAAGGGGGGAAATAGTTTTTCATCTTATAATCGGAATCTATTGTGCACAGTGTGTGGATAGCTTAAAGTGGAATGACTAAACTTGATTTCATAGAAGCTTCAAAAATTGAACCACTTTTAGCAAGCATAATCCAAACTCTAAGTTAGATGAAAAGCAATAGTTCAGTTTCTCCCTATTTAATATTTGAAAATTTTTCCTCAAAATCCATGGAGATTATAGTAACAGCAAAAAAACTACAACTAAATTACTAGGCACAACTAAATTCTCAAAATAACTTAGCATACTTCCTTCACTTAGCCTACTTCCTTCCTCATTTCTCCCCCCCCCCCCCCCCCACCAACCGAGCTGAGCATTGTCCTCAATGTGATATGGGTGATCGAAAATATAGGGAGGACGTGGTACCTCCTGAGTGATATCAATTTCGAATACTGATTGGAGAAACCACATGTTTCAAAAAGAATAAAAGGTGTGAGCAAAGGAAATAAGAGTAAATTAATGCTAAGAGTTAACAAAAAACTAGACTTTGTATTACTTTAATCATTTGAGTACAGTTGGAAAAGAAGTAATACAAGAAATTCAAGTAATCCCCATATATGCTATCAAAATGTGGGGGATTTCATATATGACTAACTAAAACGAAGTACATAAAAGCAATATATAATAGATATATATATGTTCAGATAGGAGGGTAGTGCTAGATCTGATGGCCTAAGGAGATGGCTCTGTCTCTGGGGTAGCTGACTCATAAGGGGCCTGAGGCTCTGTGGTAGTAGGAGTGACATGCTCATCAGCTGTTGGGAGGCCAAGATGATGCTGAAGCTGCCTCAAGATGATAGTATGCTGAGCCTGAGTAGTCATCATTTGCTCCTGGCGAGCTCTCAAGGATGTCATCTCCTGAGCAAGGCTGCTCTGAGAGGCTGTCAAGGTCTGCAATGCTCGCTGATGTGGAAGGTTGTGCTGAAGCTAGAGCTGCTGGAGGGACTGGAGGGGCTGTGGCTATGGAAGGAGAGGCAACAGGTATACCTCAGGTAAGACGTGGAGATGCTCTCCTAGCAGCTGGAACCTGAGCTGGCTGAGGAAGCTCTTGCTGCTCCATCCTATAAGCTGTCATGTTGCTCCATTTTTCAAAAGTAAACACATCTCGACATATCCTCTTTCGCTCCAACTGAGGCTCTGCTAGGTACCCCAGATGCTCAAGAATTTGACAAAGCAGCCTCGGGAAGAGGAGTGGAATGGCATCAGCTCTTGGCAACTTCTTCTTATGCACCTTCTCTTCAAAGTAGAGAAGGGCAGCCATGATCAAGTGGTGAGGGCCAAAAAAGTACCCCTCAGACATTCTGAACAAAGCCTCCAACAGAATTCCTTTTCTCTGGGTCCAATGCTGGAGGGGATAAATATTATGGCGCAAGAGGCCATCAATGAGGAACATCCTTGGAGAAAGTTCCCCCCTCAGCAGATATGGATTTCTGGAAGCTCCTCCAGACAGGATATGCACCATCTCCAGCTGAGATGGACTGGCCCAAGCTCGGAAATCATCAAATGGCTGGGCTCATATGGGATATGCAAGGCCTCAGCTATATGGCGAGCTCCCAAGATGCCATGTCTACCATCAATGGAAAATGAATTAAGGTGGGATCTCTGACCTATTGAGTAGTCATGGATTGATAAAAATCCATGGCCACTCTCGGATAGAAGAAGTCTCACGGGGTCAGCAGCTGCTCCATTCGATATCTTCGCAGCAATTGGAATGACCCTTCAAGCTCCAGCCGCAATTGGAAGGCGGTTGTGTCAAAACACAGCTCCGAATGGAATGCCGAGCTCGGCAATCCAAATTGCTTTCAATTGGTGGCTGAGTGAGCATTGGACGCTTGAGAATCTCTTCAGGAGCTGGCCCTGACGAAATTTGGGGCTCAGAAGGCGGTGGCTGGCTTGCTTGAGGCTTCGCAGGCGGTGCCGGAGATGGCACCAGAGATGGAATTGGAGATGGAACAGGGGATTAAACAGGGGATTGCCCTGTCAAGTCGATGGGCTCCGAGCTTTCCACTCTAGCTCGCTTTGCAGGGGACGACCCCCTGACTTGGTAAGATAGCGCCTCGCCGGAGGCGTCTGCAATATCGGCTTGGCCTGGCACTTCTTTGGCGTGGGCTTGGCCGGAGGCGGAACGGCTTCCGGCCTCGGAGGCTCAGAGGTTGATGCTTGAACTGGCGCCTCGCGCGGCACTGGCTTTCGGGCGGAAGGAGAGGAAGTTTTAGCGCCTCTGGTTCGTGCCATGACGACCTGACGAGGTTTGGGCGGAGAAGATGATCAGAATGGATAACCGGAGGTGCGCACGACGTTGGGCTATGGAGAGGAGGCGAACGGACGGGTGCTGCGACTTTTCCCCTTTTCTGAAATGGGTTCGCAGCCCAAATGACCGGTATTTATAACGGTTAACGGAATATTAAAGGTCATTTGGGGTTTCGCAGAAGAAAATCGCTTTCGCAGCAAAATTGGGCGTTTCGCAGGCGAAAATCGCTTTTGCAGCTCACTTCGCAGCTGCGAAATTGGAGTCACTATGCTGCGGAATGGCGCTCGTGTGCCAAAAATTGGTTTCGCAATTGCAAAACACCTTTCTGAATGGAGAAATCGCTGCGAAAATAGGGCTTTTTACTCCTTAGTGGTTCGTAGCACGCTTCGCAACTGCAAATGGGGGCTTCTGTGCTGCGGAGTGGCACTCGTGTGCCAATCTTAGATTCGCAGCTGCGAAAACTCTAGCAGAGGACTCAAAAGTGTTGCGAACTGCTTTCGCAACAAAAAGCCATTTTAGCAGAGAAATCTATTTGGCTGCGAAATCTCGCAGAGCTCTTTTCCTCCCCTATTTTTGTTCTGTTTTGCTCTGTTTTCGTTCCGATTTCTTCCCAATTTCTTCCTTTGCATTTTCTCCCACCTGAGATCATTCAAAAAGATGAAATTACATAAAAACACACAATTTAAGATCAAAAACTAAGATCAAAAGTAGAAATAAAACTTTAAAATTTACAAAATTTACAAAAATTTTGGACTTTGGTGAAACAAAGTCCATCAAACCCTTCTTTGCTTAAGCTTTTTGAGGCTCAAGGAGGTTGATCTCCTCCTTGTCTGGTTTGAACGGCTCCATGAATGGCTTGAGATGATATCCATTAACTTTAAGGTATCCTTGCCATTGGAATTCAATAATTCCACTACTCCATTGTCATACACTTGATGGATAATGAAATGACCTATCCACCTGGACTTGAGCTTTCCAGGAAAAATATGAAGTCTTGTGTCATAGAGTAAAACTCTTTGTCCTTTCTGAAATTCCTTCTTGGAAATTAGTTGATCATGCCACTTCTTCATCCTCTGTTTTGCAACTTTGGAATTGATGTAAGCATCATTTCTTAATTCCTCCATCTCATTAAGGTCTAAGCACCTTTTTGCCCCGGCTCTGATCAAGTCCATATTCAACTTTTTGATTGCCCACCAAGCTTTGTATTCAACTTCCAGATGGAGATGACATGCTTTACCATAGACAAGACGATAGGGGGACATGCCAAGAATAGTCTTATAAGCTGTTCTATGGGCCCATAATGAGTCATGAAGCTTAACAGACCAATCTTTCGTGCTTGTACTCACCACTTTCATCAGTATGTTCTTTATCTCCCTGTTTTGCTAGCTCAACTTGCCCGGAAGTCTGTGGATGATAAGGTGTAGCTACCTTATGCTTCACTCCATACTTGGCTAACAAACTTTCAAAAGGCTTATTGCAAAAAATGAGAACCTCCATCACTGATTATAGCTTTGGGCACCCCAAATCTTGCAAAAATGTTCTCTTTCAGAAACTTGAGAACCACTCTATGATCATTTTATTTACAGGGGACTGCCTCAACCCATTTAGAAACATAATCCACCCCCACCAAGATGTAAGAATTACCAAAAGACATAGGAAAAGGTCCCATAAAGTCAATGCCCCATACAACAAATAGTTCAACTATTAGTATGGGGTTCATGGGCATTTGATTTCTTTTTGTCAGCTTGCCAAGCCTTTGGCATCTATCACAACTTCTACACATGATGTGGGCATCTTTGAACAGAGATGGCCAAGTAAACCCTGATTGCAACACCTTCATAGCTGTTTTTTGAGAGGCAAGTGACCTCCACATGCATTCTCATGACAATGGTTTAGAATTCCTTGTTGCTCTTCCTCAGGCACACACTTCCTTATGATCTGATCTGCACAATATTTAAAAAGGAAAGGCTCTTCCAATAATAAGCATGAATTTTGCAAAGAAGTGCTTCCTGTCCTGTGCATTCCACTCACTTGGAATTTTACCAGTGACTAAATAATTAGCAATATGAGCATACCAAGGAGTTTTTACCAGAAACATAAGTGATTCCTCAGGAAAATCATCATTAATAGGCAAGGCATGAGAATTATGTGCTATATCTAACCTTGAGAGGTGGTCAGCTACCACATTCTCTACTCCTTTCTTATCTCTGATTTGGAGATCAAATTCTTATAACAAAAGAATCCATCTTATCAACCTTGCTTTAGCATCTTGCTTTGTCAATAAATACTTCAAGGCTGAATGGTCAGTAAAAACAATGATGAAAGACCTTACCAAGTAAGCACGAAATTTGTCCAAGGCAAATACCACAGCTAACAATTCTTTCTCTGTAGTTGTGTAATTCCTTTGGGCTTCGTTCAATGTTTTGCTTGCATAGTAGATCACATAGGGCTTCCCATCTTCTCTTTGACCAAGCACAGCTCCTATAGCAAAGTCACTGGCATCACACATTAGTTCAAAAGGTAGTTTCCAGTTAGGGGCCCTCACTATTGGAGTTGTTGTTAAAAATTTCTTCAATTGATCAAAGCTATCTTGACATCTTTCATCCCATACAAACTTAGCATCCTTAGCTAACAGCTCACAAAGAGGTTTTGAAAGCTTTGAAAAGTCTTTAATGAACCTCCTATAGAAACCAGCATGGCCAAGGAACTGCCTTACTCCTTTTACAGTTGTTGGGGATGGCAATTTGGAAATAAGCTCCACCTTTGCTTTATCAACTTCAATGCCCTTTTCAGAGATGATATGACCAAGGACAATTCCTTGACGTACCATAAAATGGCATTTTTCCCAATTGAGCACCAAGTCTTTTCAATGCATCTGTGAAGAACCGCTTCCAAATTGACTAAGCATTCCTCAAATGTACCTCCATATACGGTGATGTCATCCATGAAAACCTCCATAATTCACTCCACCATATCACTGAAGATACTCAACATACACCTTGGAAAGTTGCAGGTGCATTACATAAACCAAAGGCATTCTTCTGTAAGCATATGTTCCAAATGGACATGTAAAAGTGGTCTTTTCCTGATCTTCCACTACAATCTCAATCTAAAAATACCCTGAATACCCGTCCAAAAACAGTAGAACGGATGGCCAGAGACTCTCTCCAACACTTGATCAATAAATGGCAATGGAAAATGATCTTTCCTGGTCACTGCATTTAACTTTCTATAATCAATACACACCCTCCACCCTGAAGTGAGACACGTAGTGATTTCTTCCCCTTTTTCATTCTGAACCACAGTGATCCCTGACTTCTTTGGTACCACTTGAGTAGGACTCACCCAAGAGCTATCAGATATAGGGTAGATAATACCTGCTTGAAGTAGCTTCAGCACCTCAGCTCGCACAACTTCTTGTAAATGAGGATTCAATCTTCTTTGAAATTGACGAATTGGCTTAGCTTCCTCCTCCATATATATATGATGCGTGCAAACTAAAGGACTAATACCTTTCAAATCATATATTTGCCATCCTATAGCTTTCTTACACCTCTTGAGAACTTCCAGTAAACAATTCTCTTGATGACTGGTCAGAGATGAAGATATTACGACAGGACATTGGTTGTTTTCTTCAAGGTATGTATATTTCAGCTCCACGGGTAGAGGCTTCAAATTGAGTTTTGGAATCTCTTTTTCAGCATCTGCTCCTTCTTCTCTATTGAACAAAGGTAGAATCTCTTCTATCCTTCTCCAACTTTGTAAAGTAGCAAGGTCATTAGGGGGTTCAGACAAACCTTCCTCACAATCCACAAAACTTTCATTCAGCTTATCTTGCATATTCTGATTACAATGCTCCTCTACTAGAGTATCAATAATACACACCTCTTCTGGACCTCTTCTTCTTTCGGAATGATTTGCTTTTTAGGCATATAAAAATGTTGAGATCAAGTGTCATATTGCCAAAAGTGAGTTGCATAAGCCCATTCCTACAGTTGATGATTGCATTTGAGGTAGCAAGGAATGGCCTTCCCAAGATGATAGGAACTAAATTAGCTTCCTTTACAGTAGGATCTGTATCAAGAACAATAAAATTCACCGGATAGTAGAAATTATCAACTTGAACCAAGACATCCTCAATTACTCCTCTGGGAATTTTTACTGATCTATCTGCTAAAGATAGAGTGATTGCTGTTGGCTTCAACTCACCAAGTCCCAATTGCTTATAGACAGTATATGGTAGCAAATTCACACTAGCTCCCAAGTCTAATAAAGCTTTCTCTACTACCTTTCCTCCAATCATGACTGAAATGGTAGGACTTCCCGGATCTTTGTACTTCAAAGGAGACTTACACTGTAAGATTGCACTTACTTGCTCGGTCAAGAAGGCTTTCTTATTTACAGTCAACCCTCTTTTGATAGTACACAAGTCCTTTAGGAATTTTGCATATGTTGGAACTTGTTTAATCATATCCAACAGTGGGATATTGACTTTAACTTGTCTCAATACTTCAAGAATTTCAGCTGCATTTCTAATCCCCTTTTTCCCATGCAATGCTTGAGGAAAAGGTGGAGAAGTTGATTTCTTCAGCATTTCTTCCTTCAGAAGTTCCTTCTCTGGATTTGCATTCATTGTTGACTCAGAGTCCTCTTTCTTTTCACTGATCTCTCCTTCTTTGTCTTTCATTTCCTCCTCCTTCATTGTCTCTTCTTCTTCAACAGGTGGCTTAGGTGGTGGCTGCTCAATTTTTTACCACTCCTTAGAGTGATCAAGGCTTTGACATCTTTCATCTGTGATGATTCTCCCTCATGGCTTTCCACTTCTTGGACACCCTTGGGATTTGGTGGGGTTGGGAAGGAAATCTTCCCTTTTCTTGTACTGTATTCAAATTTGTGAGCCTTGATATTGAGTACTGGAGATTATCAATTCTTTGAGTTATATCATTTTGCATTCCATCCATCCTTTTGTTCAGAGTATTCTCTACTCTGTCAATTCTTTGATTAAGTTGAGTATTGATGGCTTTTTGTTCTCCAACAAAATCTCCCACTACCTTGCTGAGATTCAAAATGGCTTGTTCAAGACTTGAAGATTGTTGAGATGGTTGGTCTGGCTGTTGGTACTGAGGTGCTCTAGGCTTCCATGAAAAATTTCGATGATTCCTCCAACTTGAGTTGTAAGTATTTCCATAGGGTGCATTGTTATTGGGCTTGAATTGTCCAACAACATTTGCCTGCTCTCCAAACATTTCCCTTTCAGCTGAAATTGTAGGGCATTCCTCCACCAAGTGTTCATAGGATTGACACTTAGGACAAAGCTTCACTTGCACTGGTGCTTCAGCAACAGCTTGCACTTCATGCATTTTTTTCAGTTCCAGCTCCTCCAATCTTCTTGTCACAGCTGTAAACTTTGCTTTTGTATCATCCTCTTCTTTAAGGTATACATCCCAGCCTTAGCATTGAAAGCATTCAGTTGAGACTTCATCTTTCCCACTTCTCCTTTGGTCGGTTCATCCCATCCTCTTGAAACTTCAGCTACATAATTCAAGAAATCCATAGCTTCCTCCGAATTTTTGCTCATGAAATCTCCTCCACACATTGTCTCCAGGAGTTGCTTCATTGAGGATGACATCCCATCATAAAAATAGCTCACCAATAGCCAAGTATCAAAGCCGTGGTGAGGACATGCATTTATGGCTTCCATATATCTTTCCCAACACTCATAGAATTTCTCATTCTCTTTAGCTGAGAAGTTTGAAATTTGCCTTTTCAAGCCATTTGTTCTATGAGTGGGAAAAAATTTCTTAAGGAATTCTGCTTGTAAGTCAGTCCAAGTATGGATACTCCTTGGCCTTAAAGAATTAAGCCAAATTTGGCTTTATCCTTTAAAGTAAAAGGAATAACTTAAGCCTCATCAAATCAATTGAAGCTCCTCCCTCTTGGAATGTATTACAAACATCTTCAATTCCTTAATATGTGCATAGGGATTCTCACTTTCCATTCCATGGAAAGTTGGTAGAAGTGGAACAATATATGGTCTGATCACTAGCTGCTCTGTAGGGGGTATTATACATGATGGTGCACTCATACGAGGTGGATGCATGCGGTCCGTCATTGATCTAAATTCATTGAGATTGTCTTGATGAACTTGGTGACTATGCTAATCTTCAGGAGTAGTTTCCATGATATTCAAGCTCAATTCCAATTCCTTAGTATGAGGTGTATCACTTCTAACAAGCCTTCCTCCACTGCCTCGTATCCACTTTGGTATATACAACTAGTATCTAGCTGAAACTAAAATGAAAATACAGGACAACGAAAGAAAACAGGGCTACAAAAACAAAATAACACTAAGCTGAATTTAAAAGCTAACTTTAGATTATGAGTAAGTAGAAAAGAAAGAAAAGGAATTAATAAATCAAAAGAAACGTTACCAAACTTGTGATGAAAATCACAAGTACTCTGAAATAGTATCACTGATCTTAACACCTTCCCCGGCAACGGCGCCATTTGATTCATGCCTAAATGGTGTCTCAGCTGATTCGTGTCCAGCTGGTGCTCCTTGATGGCGGGAGTAATCAACAAAATTTATAACCTATAACACCATGAACTAGGGTAGCAAAGAAAAAGCTACTATAGCATAGTGGCTCTAGGATTGTTCACTGGGAAGGGTACTCAAACTAAAATGATACCAATTCAAAGTAAATTGGTGCTGTTTCATTTCAAAGATTAGCTTAAGAAATAAAACACAAACTTTGGTTGAAAAGGTTTGGACTTAGATTAACACACAACAAGTGATGAAAAATACTTAAGAAGAAAAGCATTCCTTGGAGATTCAGGTTTACAGGGGAGGTTCCTCATGCAATAGCATACTTCGATCAGTTGGTTCAATTCCTCACATTAGAGAATTAACATAAAGTCAATTCTCTAACAGGTGCTGCACAAATGCATCCCTCAATTGGATTTCAGCTCTAATTCTCTCACTGATGCAACTTGCAATGGTTCGAGCCTCTCACTTAGCCTTTACCATTCAAGGTGATCTTTAACCTTGGATTACCCATCAAAGCACGCAAGAGATAACTAATGGATGTCTCCCTAGAGTCCAAAAGCTTACCAAGTGTTGGCTATTCTAGAAAATCCTACCTTTAAGTCACCTACCAGAGGCTCGCAAGGGGTAAACTAGTGCATCTCCATGGTTAGAGATCACTTGCCTTACCAAGTGTTGGCCCAGGTGACTCAAGGTGTTTAAGTTAACTAAAAACATTAGAAACCATTCACGGGACACACTTTCTCTTCATTCATAGCTGAACCACAAAGCTTCTGATTCTTGCACTTGGAACCTTTCACGGCAACCTTAACTCTAAGGAACTAAAAGGTTTAGTTACTCATTCTCTGGGGGAAAGCTCCTCAAAGAGTGCATAACTTAATAAATAAAATAAAAAACACAATCAAGTGAGAAGGTAAAGCAGAGCTTAAGCTCTGTATATTTCTTCCTTTGAAACTTTACAAAGGTTCATCACCCTCAGAACAGGCTCCTCGGCTATATTTATATCACAATTACATTAACAGCTATTACATAGATATTTAGCCAATTCCTAACTTAAAAACTAAGGAATCCTATAATTGGTGGCTTACAAGGAGAATTTGGGCATTTAGGCAACACTTCGCAGGTGAAAAGTGAGGTCTGCGAAATTTCGCAGGTGCACAAGAAGGGCTTGCGAAATTCTTGGAGCAAAAGGCTGATTCAACACCTCTGCGAAGTTAACTTCCATCTTGTGGTGTTTGGCTTCCATCACGGCGTGAAGCTTCAGGGGAAATCCATAGCACTGTGCAACAGTGTTGCGAAAATCATTCCGCAACAAAAGGCTGATTTCGCAATACTTTGCTGATCCTTGCTTCAGCTTGAAGTAGTTGTCTTCCAAGGCTGTAAATTCCTTATTTCAACTCCGAATTGCACACGGTTTGAAGCATTGGATTGTTGACTTCCTAAGATTTCAAATGACATATAGCATGCATAAATTGGACATCAAGAAGTGCTCCAAAAGTGGCTGAAATGACTATCATCAAGAATGCTTCATGGCTGGATTCTCTTTGCTTTCCCTTGCATTCCAGACTTGTTTATGGCAAAAGTCTTCAAAGCTTTGATTCTTCATGCCTCTAAGCTTCCCATTATTTTCCAAGGATTCCATATAACTCTCCTCAATCTCATAATGCTTTGGTGATCAAATTACTAACAAAAACACCAAAACTTACACAATTTGATTAGAATTGATTGCAAGGAGCCTTAACATGCTAATTGGGTTAAAAGGCACTGACTACTACTCAAAAGTGTTTAAAAGGATTAATTATAAGCTATCAAATAGCACTTTTTGAGTAGTAATCAGTCATGAGCTTAGGTCTTTAGATACTATGGATGACATGAATAGCTCTACATCGTGAGCTTAGGGTTTTGGATACTATGAACAACTTAGAGTTATGGTTGAGAAGGACATCAATGACTTTGAATCATGAGCTCAAGGCTCTATATGATATGAATAGCTCAAGGTTGTGGATGATATGTACTACTCTAGGTAATGAGCTCAAGGGTATGGATGCTATGAACAACTCAACATTGTGGATGGTATCAGTGACTCGGATCTCATGAACTTACACCTCTAGATGTTATGAACAACTCAAGGTTGAGGATGACATTAATGATTCTTGGTCCTAAGCTAATGACTCTAAATGCTATGAATAGCTCAAGGTTGTGGCTAACGTGAATGATTCGGGGCCACGTACTCAAGCTTAGGGTTGTGGTTGACATGAAGAATTTGGGTTATGAGCTTAGGCCTCTAAATGCTATGAAAAGCTTAGGACTGTGAATGACATGAGCTATTTTGAATCATTAGCTCAAGGCCTTGGATGTTTGAAATAACTCAGGGTTGTGGATGATATGAAAGATTCTTGGTCATGTATCCATGGCTCTAAATGCTATGAACAACTCAAGGTTGTAGATGACATGAACGACTCTAGGTCGTGAGCTCAAGGCTCTGGATGCTATGAGCAACTTAGGGATTTGGTTGATATGAACGACTTTGGGTCATGTGCTTTGGGTTCTAGATACTATGTACAAATTAGGGTTGTGGATAACATAATGACTCTAGGTCGTGAACTCAAGGCTCTACAAACTATGAACAACTCAAGGTTGTGGTTGACATAAACAAATCTAGGTCATGAGCTCAAGCCTTGACATGTTATGAAAAGCTTAAGGTTGTAAATGATATGAACAATTCTGTATAATGAGCTCAGAGCTATGAATGACATTAATGAATCCAGTTCGTGAGCTCAATGTTCTAGATACTACGAACAACTTAGAGTTATGGTTGACATGAACGACTTTGGGCTTTGATCTCAAGGCTCAACATGCTATGAGTAAATCAAGGCAGTAGACTACATAAGCTACTTCAAGTCATGAGCTTAAGGTACTGCATGCTATGAACAACTCAACTTTATGTATGATATGAATGACTCGCGATCTTGTGAGTTGAGGACTCTAGATGCTTTGAATAGTTAAGTGATGGGGTTGACATGAACGACTCCGAGTCTTGAGTTCTAGGCTCTAGTTTCTATGAACAGCTTAGGGTTGTGGATGATATGAACGATTCATGGTCATGATCCAATCCTCTAGATATTATGATTAGCTCAGGGTTGTGGATGACATGAAGAACTTCAAGTCGTGAGCTTAAGGCTCTAAATGCTAAGAACAACTCAAGGTAGTGGTTAACATGAATGACTTTGGGTTATGATCTCAGTACTTTAGATGTTTATTTATAACTCAGGGTTATGAAGGACATGAACAACTCTGGGCCATGAGTTCATAGCTCTAGATGCTATGAACAACTCAAGCTTGTGGATGACATGAGCTACTTAGGGTCATGAGCTAAAGGCCTTGGATGCTATGAACATGTCAGGGTTGTGGATGATATGAACGATTCTTGGTCAAGAGCCCAAGGTTCTAAATCTTATGAACAACTCAGGACTATAGATGACATGAGCGACTCAAGGTCATGACCTCAGGGCACTAAATGCTATGAGCAAATCATGTTTATGGTCGATATGAACAACTATGAATCTTGAGCTCAGGGCTTTAGATACTATCAACATCTCAGGCCTGTGGATAATATGAGTTGCTCTACATATTGAGCTCATGGCGCTAAAATCTATGAATAGCTTAAGGTTTGGACAATACAAACGACTCAGAATCCTCTGAGCTCAAGCCTTTAGGATCTATGAATAGCTTAGGGTTTTGAATGATTCTTAGTCATAAGCCCAAGGCTCTAAATTTTATGACCTAGTAAGGGTTATGAATACATAAATCACTCAAGGTCGTCAGCTCAGGGCTCTTCATGTTATGAACACTTAGGATTGTGATTGACATGTTGTCAACGTAGGGCTTTAGTTGCTATGAACAACTTAGAGTTGTGGATGATACGAATGACTTAGGATCCTATGAGCTATGGTATCTAGATGCTTTGAACAACTCAAGGTTGAGGATGATATGAATGATTTTTGGTCATCAGCCTATGACACTAAATGTTATGATCAACTCGGGGTTGTGGATGACATGAATGACTCAAGGATGTGAGCTCAAGGCTCTAGATGTTATGAACAACTTAGGCTTGTGGATGATAAGAACGACTCCAGGTCATGAGCATGCATGCCATGAGCTCATGGTTTTGGATGCTATGAACTGCTTGGGGTTATGGATGATATGAACAACTTGAGATCCTATAAACTCACGCCTCTAGATACTATGAATAGATGATGGTTATTAGTGATATGAATGATTCTTGGTCATGAGCCCAAGGCTCTAAATGTTATGAACAACTAACGGTTGTGGATAACATGAATGACTGAAGATCGTATGCTTAGGGCTCTGGTTGCTATGACCAACTTAGGGATCTCGATGCAATGAATAAATTAGAGTGTTGATGATATTAATGTCATGGGTTCTTATGAGCTTAGGCCTCTAGATTCTATGAATAGCTCAGAGCTGTGTAAACATGAAGGACTCTAAGTCGTGAGCTCTATGAACAACTTAAGGTTGTGGATGAGATGAACAACTCAAGATCGTGAGCTTTAGGCTTTGGATGTTAAGAATAGCTCAAGGCTTTGGATGACATGAACAACTCTAGGTCATGAGCTCGATGCTTTTTTTTTATGTTATGAACAGCTCAAGGCTATGGTTGACATGAACGGCTCTGGCTCGTGAGTTAAGGGCTCTAGATGCTATGAACAGTTCAAGGATGTCCATGACATGAACGACTTTGTTTGGTGAGCTCAGGGCTCTAGATGCTATGAACAACTTAGAGTTGTGGATGATATGAATGACTCGTGATCTAGTAAGCTCAAGCCTTTAGATGATATGAACAACTTAGGGCTTTGGGTGATATGAAGGATTCTTGGTCGTGAGGAGAAGGCTCTAAATGTTATGAACAACTACGGGTTATGGATGACATGAATGACTCAAGGTCGTGAGCTTAGGACTCTAGATGCTATGGACAACTCTTGACTATGGAAGACATGAACGTCTTAAGTTCATGAGTTCAATGCTTTATATGTTAGGAATAACTTAAGGTTGTGGATTGATTCGTTCCCAATTGGTGCATCAGCTAATTCATGTCCTCTCAATGGTCCCTGACAATGGTGCCATTTGATTCGTGTCCAGCAGGTGTTCCTTGATTGTGGTACTTAGACGGGAGTAATCAACAAAATTTATAACCTATTACACCATGTACTAGAATAGCCTCAGCTAGCATAGCATAGTGGCTCTAGGATCGTTCACTGGGATGGGTTTTCACTTCACAATTGATATTAATTCAAAGCTGAATTGGTGCCTTTTCATTTCAAGGTTAGCTTTTAAAGAACACATAAAAATGTTTGAAAAAGGATTGGTTTTAAGCTAACCAAAAATAGTAACTGATTTTAATTACAAAGAAAAGTGTTTCTTGGAGTTTCAGATCACTAGGCTCAGGTTCCTAATACAAAAAGAGAGTTCCGGTCACTTGTTTCTTTTCCTCGCATTGGGGATTTAACATATAGTTATTTCCCGAATCGGTGTAGTATAGATGCTTCCCTTTTATGGATTCAAACACTAAATCCCTCTCACTGATTCACCTTAGAATGGCTTGTGCCTTTTGCCTAGCATTTACCATTCAAGGTGATCCTTAACCTTAGATTTCCCTTCACAAGCTCGCAAGAGATAACTAATGGATGTCTCCTTAGAGCCCAAAAGCTTACAAAGTGTTGGTTATTATAGAAAATCCTACCTTAAACCACCTCCCAAAGGCTCACAAGAGATAAACTAGTGTAACTTAATGGACGGAGTCCACTTGCCTTACCAAGTGTTGGCCAGGTGATGTTAAGAACTTTTAAGTTAACTAAAAGATAAAAACCATTAATGGGTCACATTTCTCTTCATTAAAAGCTAAAACAAAAAACTTCCAATTTTTGCATGTGGAAACTTACCCGACTTTCTTCACTCCAAGAGACAAAGAGCCTAGCCACTCATCCTCTGAGGAAACATCCTCAAAGTTTGATTTGCTAGAAATAAAAATGATGAGAAAACAAAATATATAGGAAAAGCAAAGCAAGTGCTCTGTAGATATATTTCTTATTATCGTCGATTACATGATATATCATGATTCATTTACATTGGTTCAAAGATATATATAGAGAATATATTTTCTAAGAAATATCCCACTAATATCTTTGATTGATTACAAGGAGAAAATAGAAATTTACACAAAATATCTTGAGAAAAATATAACTAAGTCGGTTGCAAATATTTGAGATTGCACAGGTGGATTTCGCAAGGTGATTCACACGTTGAATTATCCATTTTGCAAGTTTGAACTTTGGTTTTGCAACTTGGAGGTGATTTCACAACTTGGAGATGATTCCGCAACTTGGAGATGATTCGCAACTTCATTCGCAGCTTGGAGGTGATTTCGCAATGTGGTTCACAGCTACAAAGATGGAGGCATGGGCTGCAAAATGGCACTCGTGTGCCAAAGGTGGGTTTAAAGCTCATTTCGTAGTTGCGAAATGGGCTTTGGGCTGCGAAATTTTCGCACAGCTTTGGTGTAGTTTTCTTCAATAGCCATAACTTCTTCGTTTCAACTCCAATTTGCACACTGTTTGAATTGTTTGGACTCCTGACTTCCCAAGCTTCAAAACAGATATAGTATGCATGAAATAGACTCCAAAAAGTACTCAAAATGTGTCCAACAGTTGCTGTCCTCTTGAATTCATGTTAGATTTCCTCTTTTTCCTCCTTGCATTCTTGATTTGCTTTGGCAAAGGACTACGAAGCTCCAAAGCTTGGATTCTTCATGTAAATGAGCTTTCCATTTGCTTTGCCATGATTATATAAGCTCTCCCTCATCTTAGATTGCTTTGGTGATCAA
>CALNHZ020000654.1:0-23075 GCA_940586395.1 Vitis riparia x Vitis cinerea | reverse complement strand
TTAAACTTCTCGAGATTGGTCAGAGAAAACTTCCTTTTGCATTGTGGGCATACTGTACCTCTTTCCGCCCTCTATAGGAACTACACCTTACTCTTTAGTATATGGTACGGAGCTGTTTGCCGGTTGAGACAGAGATGGGTTCTTTGAGAGTAGCCCTTGAGCAGCAGATTTCTGAGACAGAGTGGCTCAGGCTTGGTTTGACCAGCTTAACCTTTTAGATGAGAAAAGATTGAGAGCAACTGATCAGATTCAGGCCTATCAGAGGAAGATGGCTCGTGCCTTCAGGAAACGGGTTAAGCCTAGACTATTACAAAAAAAGGATTTAGTTTTGAGGATTCTCAAGGTTTGATTGGAGACCCTAGAGGAAAGTTCAAACCTAGTTGGAGTGGGCCTTGTGTTATTCGAGAGTTGACTCCAGAAAGGGCTACATGGTTGACTGACTTAGATGGAAACCAATTTTCAGAGCCTACCAATTTGGATCAGCTGAAGAAGTATTATGTTTGAGATTATGGTCGCAGGATGGGTGGCCATCATTTCGGTCACCTTACACCTTATCACCTTTATAATATATTAAACCATTGCTAGCCCATTGAGCCTCACGTGGTATGTTATAGCCTTATTTCTTTCTCATAGCCTTGATTACCATTTTTACACCCGGGTTGGGGCCCTTTGATGTATATGCATGCTTTGCTAGGAAAGTTTCATGAGCTTTAGATTTATAGGCCTATCTTCTCATTATTGTTACCATCCCCTTATTGTCCCATTTGTTCTATTTTACTATCATCACATTTTCATTGTCTCTCTTGCATTTATCATTATTTGCTTCATCTTATCTCTTCTATTTCTTGGGTTGATGATTCTTCACATCTTGGTGCCAAAAAGGGCAGTCATATCACTCCATCTACTTTCTCATTGCCTTATTTTGTATCCCATTACCTCTTTCCAGATATTCATTCCACTTTTTATCCATTCCTTACATATTGATACACATTTTTGATTCGATACCTTCTTCACATCATTCACCTATTTCATTGATGGTTTGACCACTCATCCTTTCTCTCATTTCACCATTGACATTGCCTTTGGTTACCTTTAGGCCCATGGCTCGTGAGATTTTTCTATGCATCGCATATGGTACACGAGGGTATGGGTTTGATCATTGGGTATTTGAGCCTAGTTTCCCTTCACTTCTTCCACCCTTTCACCCTAGCCTACATTACGTCCTGTGTCTTAAGACCACCCTGAGGCCATGAGATTAGGCGTTATCTTTGACAGTCTTCACTTGGACAAGCTTTTGTAGAATGGTTGAAGTATAGTCGTTATCATGTTCTCTTTTGTGGAGGATACTTTTGGAAGCGTTTGGTCTCTCTCTTGCTTAACATATTGATGTTTGATGGATTTTTGAGTTTAGAGACAGTTCATCGATGATATTGGATTCATCCTTTTGTCGACATCAGATATCCATACTGGGGCATATTCCCCTTTCATTCAGTTGAGACGAGCCTCTAGTAGAGCACTTTCTTTGAGCCTAGGCATTTTCATCAATCAGAGATCCCTAGTGGAGTATGTCGAGGTGATATCAGTTCTAGTAGAGCATTGTTGAGCTCATTGGCAGTTTTCATGACTCTAAGTTCCATCTGTGGAGTATTTTTGAGATAGACTAGTGGATCATTTTTTTAGTTGGAGGCAGTTTTCAGTGCAGTATATAGAT
This sequence comes from Vitis riparia x Vitis cinerea, assembly GCA_940586395.1. NCBI lineage: Eukaryota > Viridiplantae > Streptophyta > Magnoliopsida > Vitales > Vitaceae > Vitis > Vitis riparia x Vitis cinerea. The sequence continues at coordinate 21,364 of CALNHZ020000654.1, read as the reverse complement.
CTTGTACACTGGGGTATATTCCCCCATTTGGAGATCACCAGATTCCCATCAGATTTAGTTAGGGATTCATCAGAGACGTGCTTCTATTCTCGAGATTATCATATTCCTTATCATTTTGGTTGTTCATTTGAGATCAGATTTAGAGAGTCTTCCTTGAGGTATTGGCTGATACTTCATTATGATTTCGTAGTGGATTATTGTTGAGTTGGAGACAGTTGATTGATGATGTTGGATTCATCCTTTTGATTATGCATCAGATATCCACACTGGGGCATATTTCCCCTTTTCTCTGAGGTTTTCTAGTTGTTGTTGGATGATATGACTATTCCTACCCATGGTCATAGAGATGTTTGATTGATTTTGACTGATTCTCTATTGTACATCAGTTATCCATACTGGGGCATATTCCTCTCTCCATGATGAGATTATGTTCGGGCAGCGGTATATAGATGGATGATCATTGTTGGTTGTTTATCTCACGACTTCGACATCAGATATCATACTGAGGCATATTCCCCTCTCCTTTGCGAGATTTGTTTGGGCACTGGTATGAGGATGGATGATTAGTGTCGGTTGTTTACATCATGATTTTGATATCGGATCTTATACTGGGGCATACTTCCCCATTTTCTTTGAGTATCCTTGAGATTGAGATAGTGGCCAGTTTGGTTTTAGATTGAGACTAGTTTGGAGCTTTCGGCGATTGATTATATCAGGACCTCTCTACATGGATTTTTCGAGATAGAGATGGATCATATCGGCTTTTACCAGAGGAGAATGGTTGGATCCTTTAGCCAGATGTTCATGGGATAGATTTGTTTTCATCATTGTCACCTTGCAGATTGGATTACCCAGATGAGCAGTATTTTGTGCACTTTGAGATTTACCTTTGAGATCCGTCGACAAGGCAGCTTTTTCAGACATAGAGAGTTCTTTCAGCTTAGAATTTTCAAAGGTTTGTCATGATGCATCAGTTTCTGACCTATTGATTTTAGCGGATGATTGATTTACTAGTTGTTTTAGCAGTATGAGCACCCTGGATACTGGGGCATATTTCCCTTTTGAGCTCAGTAGTCCGACTCTTGTCACTTTGAGTGATACGACTTTGAGCCCATTTACTCCTATCCACTTTCGAGTTGGTCTTCTTTATTTTTTCCTTCTAGGCCCTGAGCCTCATAGCCTTGAGCTATCCACTCCTTCTAGACCTGAGCCTATGGCCTTGATTTATCCGTCCTTCTAGGCCTCGAGCCTCATAGCCCTAAGTTATCCATTCCTTCTAGACCCCGAGTCTTATAGCCCTGAGCTCTCTTTCTTCCCTTAGGTCCTAAGTCCTAGTAGCCTTGAGCTATTGTTTCCTATAAACCCGGAGTCCTTTCCAGCCATGAGCTGAGCCTTCATCATTTTGTTCACCCATGAGTGGTTTGACCGAGAGTTTGCGTATCGCATTCTCCTTCTAAGCCGATCAGTCATAGAGCCCGAAGCTCATAGCCCTGAGCTATTCATTGTACCCCGAGTTACTCATTGCATCATGACCCAAGTCATTCATGTCATCCATAGCCCTGAGCTATTCATCTTACTCCGAGTTGCTTATTGTATCATGACCCAGAGTCATTCAATTCCACCATAGCCTTAAGCTGTTCATCATAAACCCTGAGTTACTCATCGCATCATGACCCAAATTCATTAATAGCATCCCGAGCCCTGAGCTTACGACCAGAGTCATTGGCGTCCTTCACATCACTGAGACGTTCGGTTTCATCATTCTAGCCACGTGCAAGTGGCCTCGACCCGGCACCATGAGCCGGAAAGCATCCTGATCGGCTATCCCTTTAGAGCCTTGAGCTCATGACCTAGAGTCGTTTCTCTTATTTATGACCCAGAGTCATTCTTTCCATTAGAGCCCTAATCCCGTGACCTGGAGTCATTCATTTCATCTATGACCTAGAGTCATTCTTAGCATTTATAGCCCTGAGCTCATGACCCAAAGTCATTTATCCTATTTACCGACCCAGAGTCGTTTATCCTATTTTCAACACAGAGTCGTTTATCCTATTTTTGACCCAGAGTCGTTTCATCTTGTCCATGACCTAGAGTTATTCACCTCATCCATGACTTTGAGTCATCCTTTTCATCTCATTCCATCTTTGTGCTACTCGTACATATCTTTCTCTCTTTAACTGCCATTCCCCTACGTAGATTTGTTCCTTCCTTGTCATTGCAACCCCATGTTCCGACCTTACTTTCGCCATGTGCTAAGACAAAATCTCTGGTCCTTTTTTAGTTCTTCGATATAGTTCACTTCGTTCCACTCATTGTTCGTATTTTTACTCACATTCCCTACACTCGCGATCTATACTGAAGAGGGGCATATTTGTAGACCCTCAATTTTGCCCTCCTAGCACATGTCCTAATAGATACTAGTTCGATACTCTATAATAGTTCCTTGGTGGCCCATAACTACTCACATTACTTACCTTTCTTGAGCCACCTCGGAGACTCTGGTTGAGGGATTGCCTAGCCCCTTATTGTGACCCTTGGCAGTTTTGATTTAGACTTAAGCTTTTCTTTCTTTTTTAAGATAATTCTTAGGCCTGTTTAGGTCACTTAGACAATATCCCAATCACTTTAAGACACTTAGTTCATTAGGCACCCACTTAGGCCCACTTAAGCACACTTAGTCCACTTCGTTCGCCCTAGCGCACTAGGACACACCCTAGGTCACCTTTAGATGTTTCTACATGGTTTGCATGGTTGCATGACTCGTATTTTTGCATAGTTGCGTGGCTCGTGTTTTTGCATGGTTGCATGACTCATATTCTTTTGGTGGTTACATAGCTCGTATGGCTTGTGATTACTACTCAAAAAGTGCTATTTGATAGCTTGTAATTAACCCTTTTAAACACTTTGAGTAGTAGTTATCACCTTTTAACCCAATTAACATGTTAAGGACCCTTGCAATCAATTCTAATCAAATTATGTTAAGTTTTGGTGTTTTGATAGCTTTTTTATCACAAAGCAATCCAAGATTGAGGAGAGTTCTTTGGAATCCATGGCAAAGCAATGGAAAGCTCAGAAACATGAAGAACTGAAGCTTTACGTCCTTTGCCATAAGCAAATCCGGATATCTCACTTCCGGAATTCTATCCGGACGCATGCTTTCAACCCAGATTGAGTTCTAGTTCAGTCTTCCCTGTAAAAGATGTCCGGACACACCATCGGAGGGCTGCGGAACATGGGCTGTGCAGGCTGTCGGAATGACGTAGCAAGGCTTGCTCACTTTAGTCAATGATCCGGACAACATATCCGGATAGGATATGCTATCGTCCGGGGTATGATGTTCACGAGGTACCATGTGCTTCTCCCTGAGGGAGGTCGGATAGGGGAGCGCGCACGTGTCCTCTTAGGGAATCCGGATGGAGTTGCTCCGGATAGCGATGCGCGCTCCGTGTCATCAAGGGGAGGGGTCCCTACACCTTGCACATGCAGACGGTCCCCCTTGCGACGCACGACATAACTCATTCCACCCGGGGAGGAATTCTGTCCGGCCGACGTTCCACCTTCTCCGGATATTTCACGTCCGGTGCTTGAAGCCGAATGGGAGAGAAGGGCGTTTCAACTTTCCCGGTCAGACATGTCCGGATACTCTGATAGCGCTTACCCGGAGAGCATCCGTAGCCGACAATTCAGATTCCCCGAACAGCTTTGCTCGTCAAACACTCGCGATTCACCGGATCCATTTCGCAAACATTTGCACAGTGTCGCGGTGTTCTCCTGAAGCTTCCCGATATTTGCGACCAACATTTGGGATATTTTGCTTTAGATATTTGATGTCTAAATCCCCAAACTCTCCTTGTAACCCACCTATCATAGGATTCCTTAGTCTTTAAGTAAGAACAAGGTAAATAAACCCATATAAAAAGGTTGTAAGTTTTCCTCAGAGAATAAGAAGGTGACGGAAGACAAGGCTTGGACACAAACGCTTTGTATAGTTTTTGGGAAGAAGTAAAATAAAGAGTTTTTGCTCTGTCTTATCGACTTGTTTTGATTGTTTAGATTCATCTAATTTTTCTTACTAGCCAAAACAAGCTCTGAGGAAGTTTCCTTAGAGAATGAGTGGCTAGACTTTTAGTTCCTTGGAGCTAAGGTTGCCGGGAAAGGTTCCAAGTGCAAGAATTAGTAGCTTTGTGGTGTCAGCCATTAAAGAAGAAAAAGTTTGATCCTTTACTGATTTCTATGTTGTTTAGTTAACTTAAAACACCTTCAATTCACTTGAGCCAACACTTGGTAAGGCAAGTGATCTCTGTCCATGAAGATGCACTAGTTTACCTCTTGCGAGCTTTTGGGAAGTGACTTGAAGGTAGGATTTTCTAGAATTGCCAACACTTGGTAAGCTTTTGGACTCCAAGGAGACATCCATTAGTTATCTCTTGCGAACTTGAGAAGGAAGTCCAAAGTTAAAGATCACCTTGAATGGAAAATGCTAGGTGAGAGGCACGAGCCATTGCAAGTTGCATCAATGAAAGGGAATTAGAGCTGAAATCCATTTAAAGGATACATCTATACAACACCGGTTAGAGAAATGACTATATGTTAATTCTCTAATGCGAGGAAATGAACCAAATGACCGAAGCTCTGTTTTTGCATAAGGAACCTCCCCTGTGAACCTAAACCTCCAAGGAATGTTTTTCTTCATAAGTAATTTCCATTACTTTCTTTTTACTTAGCTTGAAACCAAACCCTCGTTTAACCAAAGTTTGTGTTTTATTTCTTAAGCTAACCTTTGAAATGAAAAAGCACCAATTTAACCTTTGAATTGGTATCAGTTGTGAGTTGAAAACCCTTCCCAGAGAACGATCCTAGAGCCACTATGCTATATTAGCTAAAGCTATCCTAATGCATGGTGATATCGATTATAAATTTGTTGATTACTCTCTCAATCAAAGAGCACCAGCGGGACATGATCAGCTGAGACACCAATTGGGAATGAATCAAATTGGCGCCGTTGCCGGGGAAGGTGCCAACTTCATAGTGATATTAGTTTCAGTATACTTGTGGTTTTCATCACAAGTTGGTGAGTTTTCTGTCATTATACTAACTCTTTTAGTTGTTTCTTTACTCGTTTATTATTCTATCATAGCTTGTAATTTAGTTTCGTAAGCGAACTCTTTTGGTAGTTTGTTTTTTTGTTTTCCTCTGTTTTCATTTTTTTTTTACAGTTGATACTAGTTGTGTATTGCCAAGTGGTACGAGATAGTGGAGGAAGGCTTGTTAAACTTGAAACACTTCATAACAAGGAGTTGGAATTGAGCTTGAACTCATGGAAACTATACTGAGGATCAGCATAGTCACCATGGTCATCAGGACAATCCAATGAATCAGATCAATGAGGGACCGCATGCATCCACCTCGTATGAGTGCACCATCATGTATAGTGCCCCCTACAGAGCAGCTAGTGATCAGACCCCATATTGTGCCACTTCTACCAACTTCCATGGAATGGAAAGTGAGAATCCCTATGCCCATATCAAGGGAATTTGAAGATGTTTGTAATACATTCCGAGAGGGAGGAGCTTCTATCGACCTGATGAGGCTTAAACTATTTCCTTTTACTTTAAAGGATAAGGCCAAGATTTGGCTTAATTCCTTAAGGCCAAGGAGTATCCTTACTTGGACTGATTTACAAGCTGAATTCCTCAAAAAGTTCTTTCCTACTCACAGAACAAATGGCTTGAAAAGGCAAAATTTCAAACTTCTCAGCTAAAGAGAATGAGAAATTCTATGAGTGTTGGAAAGATTACATGGAAGCCATTAATGCTTGTCCTCACCATGGCTTTGATACATGGCTGTTGGTGAGTTATTTCTATGATGGGATGTCTTCCTAAATGAAGCAAACTCCTCGAAACAATGTGTGGAGGGGATTTCATGAGTAAGAATCCTGAGGAAGCTATGGATTTCTTGAGTTATGTAGCTGAAGTCTCAAGGGGATGGGATGAACCCACAGAGGAGAAGTGGGAAAGATGAAGTCTCAACCAAATGCTCTTCATGCTAAGGCTGGGATGTACACCTTGAATGAAGATGTTGATATGAAAGCAAAATTTGCAACTATGACAAGAAGAGTGGAGGAGCTAGAACTGAAAAAGATGCATGAAGTGCAAGCTGTTGCTGAAACACCAGTGCAAGTAAAGCCATGTTCTATTTGTCAATCTTATGAACACTTGGTGAGGAGTGCCCTACAATTCCACTTGCTAGAGAAATGTTTGGAGAACAAGCAAATGTCATTGGACAATTCAAGCCCAATAGCAATGCTTCGTATGGCAATACTTACTACTCAAGTTGGAGGAATCATCCAAATTTTTCATGGAAGCCAAGAGCACCTCAGTACCAACAGTCGGCTCAACCATCTCAACCATCCCAACAGCTTCAAGTCTTGAACAAGCAATAGTGAATCTCAGCAAGGTGTGGAAGATTTTGTTGGAGACCAAAAATCCATCAACTCTCAACTCAGTCAAAGAATTGACAATGTAAAGAAATACTTGAATAAAAGGATGGATGGGATGCAAAATGACTTATCCTCCAAAGATAGATAATCTCCAATACTCAATCTCAAGGCTTCACTAATTCGAACACAGTGCAAGAGAAGGGTAGATTTCCTTCTCAACCTCACCAAAACCCCAAGGTATCCATGAAGTGGAAACTCATGAGGGAGAATCTCACAGGTGAGAGATGTTAAAGCCTTGATCACTTTAAGGAGTGGTAAAAAGGTTGAGTCACCAACACCCAAGCTATATGTTTGAAGAGAAGGAAGAAGACGAGACAAGAAGAAGGAGGAAATGAAAGGAAAGAAGAAGATATCAATGAAGGGAAGGAGGACCGTGATTCAACAGTGAATGCAAATCCGGAGAAAGAACTTATTAAGGAAGAATTGATGAAGAACCGCACATCTCCACCTTTTCCTCAAAGTTTTGCATGGGAAAAAGGGGATAAAAATGCATCAGAAATCCTTGAAGTATTAAGGCAAGTGAAGGGTCAACATTCCATTGCTGGACATGATTAAGCAAGTTCCAACATATGCAAAGTTCCTAAAGGACCTGTGTACTATCAAAAGAGGGTTGAATGTGAATAAGAAAGCCTTCTTGACTGAGCAAGTGAGTGCCATCATACAATGCAAATCTCCCTTTGAAGTACAAAGATCCGGGATGTCCTACCATTTCAGTTATGATTGGAGGAAAGGTAGTGGAAAAAGCTTTGTTAGATTTGGGAGCAAGTGTGAATTTTGTTACCATACTCTGTTTATAAGCAATTGGGACTTGGTGAATTAAGCCAACATCAATCACTCAATCGTTAGCTGATAGATCAGTGAAAATTCCAAGGGGGATAATTGAGGATGTTTTAGTTCAAGTTGATAATTTCTACTATCCAGTAGATTTTGTTGTTCTTGATACTAATCCTTAGTTAAGAAAGTTAATTATGTTCCTATCATCCTTGGAAGGCCATTTCTTGCTACTTCAAATGCAATCATAAATTGTAGGAATGACTTATGCAACTCACTTTTGGCAACATGACACGGATTACTACTCAAAAAGTGCTATTTGATAGCTTCTAATTAATCCTTTTAAACACTTTTGAGTAGTAGTTAGTGTCTTTTAACCCAATTAGCATGTTAAGGCTCCTTGCAATCAATTATAATCAAATTGCCTTAAGTTTTGGTGTTTTGATAGCATTTTGACCACCAAAGCATTATGAGATTGAGGAGAGTGATATGGAATCCTTAGAAAGCTTTGGGAAGCTCAGAGGCATGAAGAATCACAGCCTTGAAGCTCTTATGCCATAAGCAAAGTGGAAATGCAAAAGGGGAAGCAAAGAGGATTCAGCCATGGAACACTCTTGATGACAGTCACTGCGGCTAATTTTGGAGCCCTTCCCGAAGTCCATTTCCTGCATACAATATGTCATTTGAAAGCTTGGGAAGTCAACAATCCAATGCCTCAAACCGTGTGCAATTTGGATCTGAAATGAGGAAGCTACAGCCGTTGGAAGATAACTGCTCCAAGCTGAAGGAAGAAAGACTTCAGTAAAGTGCTGCGAAATCACCATTCTTGTTGCGGAATGGTTTCGCAGCCTTTTTGCACAGTGCTATGGAGTTCCCCTGAAGCTTTGCGCCGCGATGGAAGACAAACACCTCAAGTTGGAAGTTCACTTTGCAAAGGTGTTGAAGCAGCTGGCTGCTATGAAGGAATTTCGCAGCTCCTCTTGTGCACCTGCGAAATTTCGCAGACCTCATCTTTCACCTGCGAAGTGGTCCTTAGTGCTTCCTGATATTTGTAACCGACTCTTGGAGATATTTTTCATTAGATTTTTGTTGCTTAAATGCCTAAATTCTCCTTGTAAGTCACCAATGATAGATTTCCTTAGCTTTTAAGTTAGGAATTTAGCAAAATTACCATGGGATAGCTGTAATTGGAATTTTTGGTATAAAGGGAGCCCGAGGAGCCTGTTCTGGGGTGTTCTGGTTGTTGAACCTTTTGTAAGTTTCAAAGAAAGAAATACAAAGAGCTTTAGCTCTTGACTACCTTACCTTCTCACTTTGTATTTTATATATTTTTACTAAGTTATGCACTCTCTGAGGAGCTTTCCCCAGAGAATGAGTAGCTAAACCTCTTAGTTCCTTGGAGTTAAGGTTGCCGGGAAAGGTTCCAAGTGCAGAATCAGAAGCTTTGTGGTTTCAGCTATGAATGAAGAGTAAGTGTGTCCCGTGAATGGTTTCTAATGTTTTTAGTTAACTTAAAACACCTTGGAGTCACCTGGGCCAACACTTGGTAAGGCAAGTGATCTTCACCCATGGAGATGCACTAGTTTACCCCTTGCGAGCCTTTGGTAGGTGACTTGAAGGTAGGATTTTCTAGAATAGCCAACACTTGGTAAGCTTTTGGACTCTTAGGAGACATCCATTAGTTACCTCTTGCGAGCTTTTGACGGTAATCCAAGGTTAAAGATCACCTTGAATGGTAAATGCTAAGTGAGAGGCTTGAACCATTGCAAGTTGCATCAGTGAGAGAATTAAAGCTGAAATCCAATTGAGGGATGCATTTATGCAGCACCTGTTAGAGAATTGACTTAGTGTTAATTCTCTAATGTGAGGAATTGAACCAAGTGACCGGAGCTATGCTTTTGCATGAGAAACCTCCCCTGTATACCTGAATCTCCAAGGAATGCTTTTCTTCTTAAGTTATTTTCATCACTTGTTGTGTTGTTAATCTAAGTCCAAACCTTTTTCAACCAAAGTTTGTGTTTTATTTCTTAAGCTAATCTTGAAATGAAACAACACCAATTCACTTTGAATTGGTATCATTTTTAATCTTGAGTATCCTTCCCAGTGGAACGATCCTAGAGCCACTATGCTATAGTAGCTTTGTATTTGCTACCCTAGTTCATGGTGTTATAGGTTAAAAATTTTGTTGATTACACCTGCCATCAAGGAGCACCAGCTGGACATACATCAGCTGAGACACCAATTAGGCATGAATCAAATGGCGCCGTTGCCGGGGAAGGTGTCAAGAATCAGTGATACATTTCAGTGTACTTGTGATTTTCATCACAAGTGTGGTAAAGTTTCTTTAGCTTTATTAATTCTCATTATTTTCGTTTTACTAACTCATAATTTAAATTTAGCTTTTAAATTCAGCTTAGTTTTATTTTGTTTTTGTAGCTTTGTTCTCTTTTGTTGTCCTCTGTTTTCATTTTAGTTCAAATAGATTGCTAGTTGTGTATGCCAAAGTGGATACGAGGTAGTAGAGGAAGGCTTGTTAGAATTGAATCACCTCATACTAAGGAATTGGAATTGAGCTTGAATATCATGGAAACTACTCCTGAAGATCAGCATAGTCACCAAGTTCGTCAAGACAATCTCAATGAATTTAGATCAATGAGGGACCGTATGCATCCACCTCGTATGAGTGCACCATCATGTATAATACCTCCTACAGAGCAGCTAGTTATCAGACCATATATTGTTCCACTTCTACCAACTTTCCATGGAATGGAAAGTGAGAATCCCTATGCACATATTAAGGAATTTGAGGAAGTTTGTAATACATTCCAAGAGGGAGGAGCTTCAATTGATTTGATGAGGCTTAAGTTATTTCCTTTTACTTTAAAGGACAAAGCCAAAATTTGGCTTAATTCTTTAAGGCCAAGGAGTATCCGTACTTGGACTGACTTACAAGCTGAATTCCTTAAGAAATTTTTCCCCACTCATAGAACAAATGGCTTGAAAAGGCAAATTTCAAATTTCTCAGCTAAGGAGAATGAGAAATTCTATGAGTGTTGGGAAAGATATATGGAAGCCATAAATGCATGTCCTCACCATGGTTTTGATACTTGGCTGTTGGTGAGTTATTTTTATGATGGGATGTCATCCTCAATGAAGCAACTCCTGGAGACAATGTGTGGAGGAGATTTCATGAGCAAAAATCCGGAGGAAGCTATGGATTTCTTGAATTATGTAGCTGAAGTTTCAAGGGGATGGGATGAGCCAACCAAAGGAGAAGTGGGAAAGATGAAGTCTCAACTGAATGTTTTCAATGCTAAGGCTGGAATGTATGCTTTGAAAGAAGAGGATGATACAAAAGCAAAGTTTGCAGCTGTGACAAGAAGATTAGAGGAGCTGGAATTGAAAAAAATGCATGAAGTGCAAGCTGTTGCTGAATCATCAGTGCAAGTGAAGCTTTGTCCTAAGTGTCAATCCTATGAACACTTGGTGGAGGAATGCCCTATAGTTTCAGCTGAAAGGGAAATGTTTGGAGATCAAGCAAATGTTGTTGGACAATTTAAGCCCAATAACAATGCACCCTATGGAAATACTTACAACTCAAGTTGGAGGAATCATCCAAATTTTTCATGGAAGCCTAGAGTACCTCAGTACCAACAGCCGGATCAGCCATCTCAGCAATCTTCAAGTCTTGAACAAGCCATTGGGAATCTCAGCAAGGTAGTGGGAGACTTTGTTGGAGAACAAAAAGCCATCAATAATCAGCTTAATCAAAGAATTGACAGAGTAGAGAATATTCTGAACAAAAGGATGGATGGAATGCAAAATGATATGACTCAAAGATTTGATAATCTCCAGTACTCAATATCAAGGCTCACAAATTTGAATACAGTGCAAGAAAAGGGAAGATTTCCTTCCCAACCCCACCAAAACCCCAAGGGTGTCCAAGAAGTGGAAAGCCATGAGGGGGAATCATCACAGATGAAAGATGTCAAAGCCTTGATCACTCTGAGGAGTGGTAAGAAAATTGAGCAGCCACCACCTAAGCCACCTGTTGAAGAAGAAGAGACAAAGAAGGAGGAGGAAATGAAAGACAAAGAAGGAGAGATCAGTGATAAGAGAGAGGACTCTGAGTCAACAATGAATGCAAATCCAGAGAAGGAACTTCTGAAGGAAGAAAAGCTGAAGAAATCAACTTCTCCACCTTTTCCTCAAGCATTGCATGGGAAGAAGGGGGTTAGAAATGCAGCTGAAATCCTTGAAGTATTGAGACAAGTTAAAGTCAATATCCCATTGTTGGATATGATTAAGCAAGTCCCAACATATGCAAAATTCCTAAAGGACCTGTGTACCATCAAAAGAGGGTTGACTGTAACTAAGAAAGCCTTCTTGACTGAGCAAGTAAGTGCAATCTTACAGTGTAAATCTCCTTTGAAGTACAAAGATCCGGGAAGTCCTACCATTTCAGTCATGATTGGAGGAAAGGTAGTGGAAAAAGCTTTATTGGACTTGGGAGCAAGTGTGAATTTGCTTCCATATACTGTCTATAAGCAATTGGGGCTTGGTGAGTTGAAGCCAACAGCAATTACTCTATCTCTAGCAGATAGGTCAGTAAAAATTCCTAGAGGAGTAATTGAGGATGTCTTGGTTCAAGTTGATAATTTCTACTATCCAGTGGATTTTATTGTTCTTGATACGGATCCTACTGTTAAGGAAGCTAATTTAGTTCCTATTATCCTGGGAAGGCCATTCCTAGCTACCTCAAATGCAATCATCAACTGTAGGAATGGGCTCATGCAACTCACTTTTGGTAATATGACACTTGATCTCAATATCTTTTATATGTCTAAAAAGCAAATCATTCCGGAAGAAGAAGAAGGTCCAGAAGAAGTGTGTATTATTGATACTCTGGTTGAGGAACACTGTAATCAGAATGTACAAGACAAGCTGAATGAAAGTTTTGAGGATTGTGAGGAAGGTTTGTCTGAACTTCCTAAGGAGCTTGCTACTTTACAAAGTTGGAGGAGGATAGAAGAAATTCTACCTTGTTCAATAAAGAAGAGGGAGCAGATGCTGAAAAAGAAATCCCAAAACTCAATTTGAAGCCTCTACCTGTGGAGCTGAAATACACATATCTTGAAGAAGATAACCAATGCCCTGTTGTAATATCTTCATCTCTGACCAATCATCAAGAGAAGTGTTTAATGGAAGTTCTCAAGAAGTGTAAGAAAGCAATAGGATGGCAAATATCTGATTTGAAAGGCATTAGTCCTTTAGTTTGCACACATCATATATATATGGAGGAGGAAGCTAAGCCAATTCGTCAATTTCAAAGAAGATTGAATCCTCATTTACAAGAGGTTGTGCGAGCTGAGGTGCTGAAGCTACTTCAAGCAGGTATTATCTACCCTATATCTGACAGCTCTTGGGTGAGTCCTACTCAAGTGGTACCAAAGAAGTCAGGGATCACTGTAGTTCAGAATGAAGAGGGGGAAGAAATCACTACACGTCTCACTTCAGGGTGGAGGGTGTGTATTGATTATAGAAAGTTGAATGCAGTAACCAGAAAAGATCATTTTCCATTGCCATTTATTGATCAAGTTTTGGAGAGAGTCTCTGGCCACCCTTTCTATTGTTTTTTGGATGGGTATTCAGGGTATTTTCAGATTGAAATTGCTGTGGAAGATCAGGAAAAGACTACTTTTACATGTCCATTTGGAACCTATGCTTATAGGAGAATGCCTTTTGGTTTATGTAATGCACCTGCTACTTTCCAAAGATGTATGTTGAGTATCTTCAGTGATATGGTGGAGCGAATTATGGAGGTTTTCATGGATGACATCACCGTATATGGAGGTACATTTGAGGAGTGTTTAGTCAATTTGGAAGCAGTTCTTCACAGATGCATTGAAAAAGACTTGGTGCTTAATTGGGAAAAATGCCATTTCATGGTACAGCAAGGAATTGTCCTTGGTCATATCATATCTGAGAAGGGTATTGAAGTTGATAAAGCAAAGGTGGAGCTTATTTCCAAATTGCCATCCCCAACAACTGTAAAAGGAGTAAGGCAGTTCCTTGGCCATGCAGGTTTTTATAGGAGGTTTATAAAAGACTTTTCAAAGCTTTCCAAACCTCTTTGCGAGCTTTTAGCTAAGGATGCTAAGTTTGTATGGGATGAAAGATGTCAAGATAGCTTTGATCAACTGAAGAAATTTTTGACAACAACTCCAATAGTGAGGGCCCCTAACTGGCAATTACCTTTTGAACTAATGTGTGATGCCAGTGACTTTGCTATAGGAGCTGTGCTTGGTCAAAGAGAAGATGGGAAGCCATATGTGATCTACTATGCAAGCAAAACATTGAATGAAGCCCAAAGGAATTACACAACTACAGAAAAAGAATTGTTAGCTGTGGTATTTGCCTTGGACAAATTTCGTGCTTATTTGGTAGGGTCTTTCATCATTGTTTTTACTGACCATTCAGCCTTGAAGTATCTATTGACAAAGCAAGATGCAAAAGCAAGGTTGATAAGATGGATTCTTTTGTTACAAGAATTCGATCTTCAAATCAAAGATAAGAAAGGAGTTGAGAATGTGGTGGCTGACCACCTCTCAAGGTTAGCTATAGCACATAATTCTCATTCCTTACCTATTAATGATGATTTTCCTGAGGAATCACTTATGTTCCTAGTCAAAACTCCTTGGTATGCTCATATGGCTAATTATTTAGTCACTGGTGAAGTTCCAAGTGAGTGGAATGCACAGGACAGGAAGCACTTCTTTGCAAAAATCCATACTTATTATTGGGAAGAGCCTTTCCTTTTTAAATATTGTGCAGATCAGATTATAAGGAAGTGTGTGCCTGAGGAAGAGCAACAAGGAATTCTAATCCATTGTCATGAGAATGCATGTGGAGGTCACTTTGCCTCTCAGAAAACAGCTATGAAGGTGTTGCAATCAGGCTTTACTTGGCCATCTTTGTTCAAAGATGCCCACATCATGTGTAGAAATTGTGATAGATGCCAAAGGCTTGGCAAGTTGACAAAAAGAAATCAAATGCCCATGAACCCTATACTGATAGTTGAATTATTTGATGTGTGGGGCATTGACTTTATGGGACCTTTTCCAATGTCTTTTGGTAATTCTTACATCTTGGTGGGGGTAGATTATGTTTCTAAGTGGGTTGAGGCAGTCCCCTGTAAGCAAAATGATCATAAAGTGGTTCTCAAGTTTTTGAAAGAGAACATTTTTGCAAGATTTGGGGTGCCAAAAGCTATAATCAGTGATGGAGGTTCTCATTTTTGCAATAAGCCTTTTGAAAGTTTGTTAGCCAAGTATGGAGTGAAGCATAAGGTAGCTACACCTTATCATCCTCAGACTTCTGGCCAAGTTGAGCTAGCAAACAGGGAGATAAAGAACATACTGATGAAAGTGGTGAGTACAAGCAGGAAGGATTGGTCTGTTAAGCTTCATGACTCATTATGGGCCTATAGAACAGCTTATAAGACTATTCTTGGCATGTCCCCTTATCGTCTTGTCTATGGTAAAGCTTGTCATCTCCCTGTAGAAGTTGAATACAAAGCTTGGTGGGCAATCAAAAAGCTGAATATGGATTTGATAAGGGCTGGGGCAAAAAGGTGCTTAGACCTTAATGAGATGGAGGAATTGAGAAATGATGCTTATATCAACTCCAAAGTTGCAAAACAAAGGATGAAAAAGTGGCATGACCAACTGATTTCTACCAAGGAATTTCAAAAAGGCCAAAGAGTTTTACTCTATGACACAAGACTCCATATTTTTCCTGGAAAGCTTAAGTCCAGGTGGATTGGACCATTCATTATCCATCAAGTACTCAATCATGGAGTAGTGGAATTATTGAATTCTGATGGCAAGGAAACCTTTAAAGTTAATGGATATCGTCTCAAGCCATATATGGAGCCTGTTCAAATCAGACAAGGAGGAGATTAACCTCCTTGAGCCTCAAAAAGCCTAAACAAAGAAGGGTTTGCTGGACTTGGTTTTACCAAAGTCCAAAATTTTTGTAAATTTTGTAAATTTTAAAGTAATATTTCTACTTTTGATCTTAGTTTTTGATCTTAAATTGTATGTTTTTGTGTAATTTCATCTGTTTGAATGATTTCAGATGGGAGAAATTGCAAAGAAAAAAAATCGGGAAGAAATTGGAGCCGAAACAGAGCTAAAACAGAGCAAAAACAGGGGAGAATAAGAGCTCTGCGAGATTTCGCAGCCAAAGAGGATTTCTCTGCGAAAAGGGTTTTTTGTTGCGAAACCACTTCGCAACGCTTTTGAGCCCTCTGCGAAAGTTTTCGCAGCTGCGAAACGACCTTTTGGCACACGAGTGCCACTTCGCAGCACAGGAACCTCAATTTCGCAGCTGCGAAGTGCTCTGCGAACCACTAAGGCTTAAAAAAACGCCATTCCGCAGCACTTTCTCAGCGATTTCTCTCTTGCGAAGGATGTTCCGCAATTGCGAAACAGGTGTTTGGCACACGAGCGCCATTTCCGCAGCACAGTGACTTCAATTTCGCAGCTGCGAAGTGAGCTGCGAAAGCGATTTTTGAATCCGAAGCGCCCAAATTTGCTGCGGAGCCGTTTTTCTTCTGCGAAACCCCAAATGACCTTTCATATTCTTATAACCGTTATAAATACCGGTCATTTGGGCTGCGAATCCATTTCAGAAAAGGGCAAAAATCGCAGCGACAGACCGTTCGTCTCCTCTCCATAGTCCGACGCCGTTAGCAGCTCCAATCGCCCCCTCCGTTCATCGCCGCCGTCCTAACCCTCGTCACCTCGCAATGGCACGAACCAGGGGCGCGAAGTCTTCATCCCCTTCCACCCGAAAGCGAACGCCGCGCGAAATGCCACTGCAAGCTTCAAGTTCTGAGCCGCCGCGGCCAGAAACCGTGCCGCCGCCGGCAAAGCCCTCGCCAAAGAAGAAGCAGGCCAAACCACCATTGCAAACCCCTCCGGCGAAACGCTACCTTACCAGGTCAGGGGGCCGGCCCCTCCAAAAACGAGCTAGGGTACAAAGCTCGGAGCCTATCGATTTAACAGGGCAATCCCCTGTTCCATCCCCTGTTTCTTCCCCTGTGTTGTCGCCTGCTGCGTCTCCTGCCCCGTCTCCAATTCCATCTCCGGTGCCATCTCCGGCACCGCCTGCGAAGCTTCCAGCAATCCAGCCGCCGCCTGTTGTGCCTCAAATTCCATTCGAACCAGCTCCGGAAGCGGTGATTAGGCGGCCAATACTAGCTCAGCCTCCAATTGAAGGCAATTTGGATTGCCGAGACCGGCCATTCCATTCGGAGCTATGCTTTGACATAGCTGCTTTCCAGCTGCGCCCGGAGCTTGAGGAAACATTCCAATTGCTGCGAAGATACCGAATGGAGCAATTTCTGACACCACGAGACTTCTTCTACCCCAGAATAGCAATGGACTTCTATCAATCCATGACTACTCGACAGGTCAGGGATCCTACCTCAATTCATTTTGTTATTGATGGTAGGCATGGTATCTTGGGGGCTCGGCAAATAGCTGAAGCTTTGGGCATTCCATATGAGCCCAGTCATTTCGATGATTTCAGAGCTTGGGCCAATCCATCTCAGCTAGAGATGGTGCATGTTTTGTCTGGAGGAGCATCCAGAAACCCGTACCTGCTGAGGGGGGAACTACCCCCAAAGATGTTCCTTATTGATGCCCTGTTGAGGCATAGTATCTATCCCCTTCAACATTGGACTCAGAGAAGGGGAATTATGTTGGAGACCCTGTTTAAAATGTCTGAGGGCTATTATTTTGGCCCTCACCACCTGATCCTGGCAGCCCTTCTTTATTTCGAAGAGAAGGTGCATAGAAAAAAATTGCAAAGGGCTGATTCCATCCCCCTTCTCTTCCCACGACTGTTGTGCCAAATTCTTGAGCACTTGGGATTCCCAGCAGAGCCTCAGCAGGAGCAAAAGAGGATCTGTAGAGAGATTTTTACTTTTGAAAAATGGAGCAACATGACAGCTTACAAGGTGGAGCAACAAGAGCTTCCACAGCCAGTTCAGGCTCTACCTGCCAGGAGAGTATCCCCACGCTTCATACCTGAGGGCATGCCTGCAGCCTCTCCCTCCATGGCCAGTGCATCTCCAGTTCCTCCAGCAGCCCCTGCTTCAGCACAGCCTTCCACATCAGCCGAGCCTAGGATGGCCATCCCTATCTCTGAGTATAGGGATCTATGCCAGGCATTGGAGACATTGACAGCCTCTCAGAGCAGACTTGCTCAAGAGATGGCAACTTTGAGATCTCAACAGCAGCAGATGATGGCTACTCAGGCTCACCATACTTTCATTCTGAGGCAGCTTCAGCAGCATCTTGGCCTCCCATCAGCTGAGGAGGAGGCCACTCCTACCACCATAGAGCCAAATGCCCCTCATCAGTCAGCAGCTCCAGCTTCAGCAGAGCCATCTCCATAGGCTATCAGCTTTAGCATTTTCTTCCTCTGAACATTTCTATATCTTTAATATATTATCTTTTTGTGTATTTTGTTTTGGTTAGTCTTTTGTGAAATCTCCTATATTTTGATAATATATTTGTGGAGATTCTTTGGATTGTTGTATTACTCCCTTTTTATAGCTGTTCACAAATGAGTAAAGTAATACAAAATCTAATTTTTGTTGTTAATTCTTAGCATCAATTTACTCTTTCTCCCTTTGCTCACATTGTTTATTCTTTTTGAAACATGTGGTTTCTCCATTCAATATTCGAAATTGAAATCGATCAGGAGGTACCACTTCCTCCCTCTATTTTTAATCGCTTTTGTCACATTGGGGACAATGCTCAGCTCGGTTGGGGGGAGATGAAATGAGGAAGGAAGTTTGCTAAGTTGAAGGAAGTATGCTAAGTTATTTTGATATTTTAGCTTTGTCTAGTAAAATAATTATGTTATTTGGATAATTCAGTTGTGCCTAGTAATTTAGTTGTAGTTTTTGCTTATTACTACTAATCTCCATGGATTTTGAGGAAAAATTTTCGAATTAAAATAGGAGAAACTGAACTTTTGCTTTGCATCTAACTTAGAGTTTGGATTATGCTTGCTAAAGTGGTTCAATTGTTGAAACTTCTATTGAAATCAAATTTAGTCTTTCCACTTTAAGCTATCCACATACTGTGCACAATAGATTCCTTTTATAAAATGAGAAACTATTTCCCCCTTGACTTAGAAAATTTTGGGACTTGGTATCTTTGACCTCATTTTAATGATATTGAGACACCTTATGAAAGGCCAATGAGCCTTTGAAAAAAAAAGAAGAGAAGAAAAAGAAAGAAAGCAAAATGTTTGCTTGCCTTGAAACCCGAGCAAGGTCTGAAAGGGTATATGGTGAAAACCTTTGAAACCTGATGCCCTAAGCCTTCATTGGTTGGGAGTCACCGGCCTCAATGCTCGTTACAAGGGTGAATAGGTGGAGTTAGCATATGGTAGGCAAAAAGGGTATATGAAAAAGTCGGGGTGAAATCCGAGGAGTTAGTGGTTGAAAGATCCTTAAAGCTTGATGCCCTAAACCTTAATTGGTTGGGAGTCATCGATGGACCCCCGTTACATGGACAAAACAGAAAAGAATGCCCCTTAAGCCTGCTTTACTAAAAAAAAAAAAAAAAAAAAAAAAAAAAAAAAAAAAAAAAAAAAAAAAAGTGTGTTCTCTGTTTATTGAATTGGGTCAGTTTACTAAAGTGTTGAAAAGAGATAGGTTGGGGGGAGAGATTAGTTTAGCATGCTATATTTGGAATCTATCATATTACACTTAGATTTTTGTGGAAGATTAAAGTTTGGTTCTTTGGAAGTGAAAATGGTTTTAAAAACTTCAATTTGCATAATGCATTCCCTTGATCAGTGGTATTTAGCAAGGTTGCTGATTTCTCTTGTTGAAATATTGAAGTTATAGTTCTTTAATGTTCCATGAGAGAGTTTTTCAGTCATGCCTCTTAAATATTTTTTGGAAGTGATTAGCATGATTTGTAAATTATGGTAATTTTTGTTGTTTGTTTTTCTCTCCTTCATTGCTAAGGGACTAGCAATATGTCGGTTGGGGGGAGTGATTACTACTCAAAAAGTGCTATTTGATAGCCTTTTAATTAATCCTTTTAAACACTTTTGAGTAGTAGTTAGGTGCCTTTTAACCCAATTAGCATGTTAAGGCTCCTTGCAATCAATTATAATCAAATTGGCCTTAAGTTTTGGTGTTTTGATAGCATTTTGACCACCAAAGCATTATGAGATTGAGGAGAGTGATATGGAATCCTTGGCAAGCAATTGGAAGCTCAGAGGCATGAAGAATCACAGCCTTGAAGCTCTTATGCCATAAGCAAAGTGGAAATGCAAAGGGGAAAGCAAAGAGGATTCAGCCATTGAACACTCTTGATGACAGTCACTGCGGCTAATTTTGGAGCCCTTCCCGAAGTCCATTTCCTGCATACAATATGTCATTTGAAAGCTTGGAAGTCAACAATCCAATGCCTCAAACCGTGTGCAATTTGGATCTGAAATGAGGAAGCTACAGCCGTTGGAAGATAACTGCTCCAAAGCTGAAAGGAAGAAAGACTTCAGTAAAGTGCTGCGAAATCAGCACTTTTGTTGCGGAATGGTTTCGCAGCCTTTTTGTACAGTGCTATGGAGTTCCCCTGAAGCTTCACGCCGCGATGAAGCCAAACACCTCAAGTTGGAAGTTCGCTTTGCAAAGGTGTTGAAGCAGCTGGCTGCTATGAAGGAATTTCGCAGCTCCTCTTGTGCACCTGCGAAATTTCGCAGACCTCATCTTTCACCTGCGAAGTGGTCCTTAGTGCTTCCTGATATTTGTAACCGACTCTTGGAGATATTTTTCATTAGATTTTTGTTGCCTAAATGCCTAAATTCTCCTTGTAAGTCACCAATGAATAGTTTTCCTTAGCTTTTAAGTTAGGAATTTAGCAAAATAACCATGGGATAGCTGTAATTGGGATTTTTGGTATAAAAGAGAGCCCGAGGAGCCTGTTCTAAGGGTGTTCTGGTTGTGAACCTTTTGTAAGTTCCAAGAAAAGAAATACAAAGAGCTTTAGCTCTTCACGACCTTACCTCTCAATTTGATTGTATTATATTATTTTACTTGGTTATGCACTCTCTGAGGAGCTTCCCAGAGAATGAGTAGCTACATCTTTAGTTCCTTGGAGTTAAGGTTGCCGGGAAAGGTCCAAGTGCAAGAATCAGAAGCTTTGTGGTTTCAGCTATGAATGACGAGTAAGTGTGTCCCGTGAATGGTTTCTAATGTTTTTAGTTAACTTAAACACACCTTGGAGTCACCTGGGCCAACACTTGGTAAGGCAAGTGAGCTTCACCCATGGAGATGCACTAGTTTACCCCTTGCGAGCCTCTGGTAGGTGACTTGAAGTAGGATTTTCTAGAATAGCCCACACTGGTAAGCTTTTGGACTCTTAGGAGACATCCATTAGTTACCTCTTGCGAGCTTTTTGACGGGTAATCCAAGGTTTAAGAATCACCTTGAATGGGAATGGCTAAGTGAGAGGCTTGAACCATTGCAAGTTGCATCAGTGAGAGAATTAAAGCTGAATCCAATTGAGGGATGCATTTGTGTAGCACCTGTTAGAGAATTGACTTTAAGTTAATTCTCTAATGAGAGAATTGAACCAAGTGACCGGAGCCATGCTTTTGCATGAGGAACCTCCCTGTTTACCTAAATCTCCAAGGAATGCCTTTCCTCTTAAGTTATTTCATAACTGTTGTGTTGTTAATCTAAGTCCAACCTTTTTCAACCAAAGTGTGTTTTATTTCTTAGCTAATCTTGAAATGAAACAGCACCAATTCCACTTTGAATTGGTATCATTTTCAATCTTGCTTACCCTTCCCAGTGGAACGATCCTAGAGCCACTATGCTATAGTAGCTTTGTATTTGCTACCCTAGTCATGGTGTTATAGGTTAAAAATTTGTTGATTGCACCTGCCATCAAGGAGCACCAGCTGGACATAATCAGCTGAGACACCAATTAGGCATGAATCGACACTTGAGCTTAATATCTTTCATATGTCCAAGAAGTTAATACTCCGAAAGAA
>CALNHZ020000653.1:0-23087 GCA_940586395.1 Vitis riparia x Vitis cinerea | reverse complement strand
AAATCATTTAAAACTGATGGAAGGATGAATGGGCTAATGGCCAAAATCACCTAAAAACTAAGGAAGAGAACGGATGTGGTCTCAATGATCGAAAATCACCTAAAACTAAGGAATGAGACGATAACGGTTGTATGACTGAAATCACCCAAATTGAGAAAGTAGATGGGATGCGGTCATAATGAACGAAATCATCTAAAATTGAGAAAGAAGCAAGACACGATCGCAATGATCGAAATCACCTAAAACTAAAAGAAAGACGAGACGTGGTCGTAATGACCAAAATAACCAAAAACAGAAAGAAGGATAGGGCATGGTTGTAATGATCGAAATCACATAAAACATAAGGAAAGACAGGATTGGCTCGTAATGAAGAATCCCAAAAACTGAGGAAGGAGATGAGACGTGGTTGCAATGATCGAACTCACCAAAAACTAAGAAATGAGAAGGGACACAGTCACAATGACCGAAAATGCCTAAAACTGGAGGAATTACGAGAGTCTCTCGCAATGACCAAAATCATAAGGATCGAGGTGGGACATGGTAGCAATGACCGAAATCACCTAAAATTGATGGAAGGATGAGATGTGGTTGTAATGGCGAAATCACCTAAAATTGAGGAGAAGAAAGGATATGGTCCCAATGATCAAAATCACCAATAACTAAGGAAGAGACGAGACACGGTCGCAATGGTCGAAATCACCTAAAATTGAGGAAGGAGATGGGATGCGATATAAATAACTTAAATCACCAAAAAACCACTTAAAACTAATGTGGTCGTAATTTCATAAATCATCTAAAACTTAAGAAGGAGACGCAACATGATCGTAATGACCAAAATCACCTAAAATTAATTAAAGAGATGGATGCAGTCGTAATGACTGAAATCACCTAAGACTAAGAATGGAAAAGGGACACTATTGAAATGATTGAAATCACCAAAAAATTGAAGGAAGGATAGGATGCGGTTGCAATGCCCAAAGTCACTTAAAACTGCAGATTGAGATGGGGCACGATCGCTATGACCAAAATCACCTAAAATAAAGGAAGAATGAGATGTAGTCGAAATGATCGAAAACACCTAAAGCCGAGGAAGGAGACAAGATGTGGTCACAACAATCGAAATCACCTAAACTTAAGGAAGGAGGCAAGACATGGTCGCAATGATTGAAATCACTAAAAATTAAGGAATGAGATAGGACGTGGTCGCAATGATAAATATCAATAACCAAAATCAATAAAAATTAAAGAATGGACGGGAGGCGATCGTAATGACCGAAATCACTTAAAACTGAGGATCGAGATGGGAGGCGATTGCAATGACTGAAATCACCTAAAACTGTGAAAGGTCACGAGACGCAGTTAGAATGACTGAAATAACCTAAAACTGAACTAAGGATAAGATGTGATTACAATGACTGAACTCACTTAAAAATGAGATCAAGACGAGGCACAATCACAATGACCGAAATCACTTAAAAATGAAGGATGAGATGCGATCATAATGAACAAAATCACCTAATGCTAAAGAATGAGACGGTATGCGGTCGCAATAATTGAAACAACCTAAAACTAAGGAAGGAAAAGAAATGCGGTCGCAATGACAGAAATCACCTAAAGTTTAGGATGGAGATGAGACCCGATCATAATGACCGAAATCACCTATAACTAAGAAAGGAGTTGGTATGCAGTGACAATGACCAAAATCACCTAAAACTGAATAAGGACTAAAGGCGGTTGCAATGACCGAACTTACTTACAATTGAGGATCAAGACAAGGCATAGTCACAATGATTGAAATCACCTAAAACTAAAGGAAGGATGAGACGTTATCGTAATGACAGAAATCACATAAAACTGAGGAAGAAGATGGGATGCGGCCGCAATGATCAAATCACCTAATTTAAGGAATGAGACGAGACGCAGTTGCAATGACATAAATCATTTAACATTGAGAAATTAGACAGGACACGTTCACAATGACCAAAATCACCTAAAATGGAAAAAATGATGAAACATGGTTGTAATGACCAAAATCACTTAAAACTGAAGGATGGACAGGACGTGGTTGTAATGATCAAAATCACCTAAAATTGAAGGAATGACAGGATGTGCTTGTAATGAAAGAAGTCACCTAAAATTGAGGAAGGAGATGGGAAGCAATCGCAATGACTAAAATCTCCAAAAGTTAAGCAAGGAAATGTGACGCGATTGTAATGATTGAAATCACCTAAAACTAAAGATAGGACGGGAGTCTATCGCAATGACCGAAATCACTTAAAATTGAGGATAGAGACGAGGCATGGTAATAATGATCGGAATAACCCAAAACTAATGGAAGGATGAGACACGGTCATAATGGTTGAAATCACCTACAACTAAAGAAGGAGATGGGATATGGGTCCAATGATCTAAATCACTGAAAACTAAGGAAGGAGACGGGACGTAGTCGTAATGACTAAAATCACCCAAAATATAGGAAGCAAACAAGACATAGTTACAATAACCGAAATCATCTAAAACTCATAAAGGAGATGAAAGGAGGTTGTAATAATTGAAATCACCTAAAATTGAAGGAAGGACAGGACGTGGTCGTAATGATCAAATCACCTAAAACTAAAAAATGAGACGGGACATGGTCACAATGATCAAAATTACCAAAAAATGAGGAAGAAGATGAGAAGCTATAGCAATGATCGAAATCATCCAAAATTGAGGAATGAGATGGGACACGATCACAATGATCGAAATAATCTAAAACTAAGAAAGGAGATAGGATGTGGTCGTAATGACCGAAATCACCTAAAACTGTAGGAAGAACGGAACATGGTTGTAATGTCCTCAATCACCTAAAACTGAAAAAAGTATAGGATTTGCTCGCAATGAAACAAATCACCTAAAATGAAGAAAGGACGGGAGTTGGTCTCAATGACCCAAATCACTAAAAACTGAGAATTGAGACTGGACATAGTAGCAATGACCAAAATCACCTAAAACCAAGGAATGAGACAAAGACGTGATCACAATGATCAAAATCACCCAAATTTAAGGAAGCATATGGGACCCGGTTACAATGACTAAAATCATTTAAAACTAAGAAAGTCATAATTACTGAAATCACTTAAAATTGAAGGAAAGACGGGATGTGGTTGTAATGACCGAAATCATTGAGAACATCAAGAAGGATAGGATGTACTCGCAATGACCAAAATAACCTAAAACTGAGGAAGAAGACGGGATATGGTCATAATGACTAAAATCACCTAAAATTAAGGAAGGAGATGGGATGCAGTCATAATGACCGAAATCACCTAAAACTAAGAAAAGACATGGGAATCGATCGGAATAACTAAAATCACCTAAAATTAAAGGAATGATAGGGTGTAGTTGCAATGATTGAACTCACTTAAAAACTAAGGATCAAACCGGAACACAGTAGCAATGATCGAAATAACCAAAAACTGATGGAAGGATGAGATGTAGTCGTAATGTTGAAATAACCTAAAACAAAATAAGGATTCGAGATACAGTCCCAATGATCTAAATCACCTAAAATTAAATAAGGAAATGACATGCGACCGCAATGACTGAAATCACCCAAAATTGAGAAAGGGGATAGGACGGAGTCACATTGATGAAAATCATCTAAAATTGAAATTAGACGAAATGAGGTCATAATTTCTGAAATCACCAAAACTGAAGGAAGGACAGGATGTGATCGTAATGATTGAAATCACCTAAATTAAGAAAGAGATGGGACGCAGTTGCAATGACCAAAATCACCTATAATTGAAAGAACGATGGTAGGTGGTTACAATGATGAAATCACCAAAAAGTTAGGAAATAAACGGGACGAGGTCGCAGTGACAAAGAACCAAAATTGAGAAAGGAAATGGGACATGGTTGCAATGACTAAAATAATCTAAAACTGTGAAAAGAGATGAGATGCGGTTGCAATGCTCAAAATCACCTAAAATTGAAGGAAGGATAGGACATGGTTGTAATGATCGAAATCACCTAAAACTAATGGTAGAATGAGACACGACCGTAATGGTTGAAATCACCTAAACTTGAGGAAGGAGATAGGATGTGGTCCAAATGATCCAATTCACAAAAAACTATGTGGACCCTCACCCTATCCACTCGGATGGTGCGACTCGCTATCTCTTCTTTTAAAGAGTAGTATGGAATGGAATGGAAAAGTGGTTTTCGAGTTTTGAAAATCCGTCCCCGATGAGGAACGGTTTTGTTTGGAGTTGCCACTTACTTCTTATTTTATTTTTAAAGGGGAAAAATTAAGTAAGAACAAAAACCCCTGATGACTCAGTATGGAAAAAGCGGTCTACCGAACTTGAGTCTGGGTCCGGGGATCAGGTTACCTATCGAGAAGGTACCTCATGTGAGGTAGCACCCTTCTAGGCCCAGAACTCGATTTCTACTATTGAATTGGGCATGTGGGAGTATATTGGGTTAAGGATCAAATAGCCTCTTAGGCTAATCATAGACAACACGAATCACACAACCTACTCGATATCTAGCATGCATAGGCACTCAATAAATCAATAAATGGCGTACCTGAGGTCCCTAGCCATGCGCTGTAGAAAAGATTAGTCAATAAGCATCAATGCACAACAAGCATCGTAATCCAAATGCCATGTGGGCATACTAACACAAAAGCCAACAAATCAAACACATACCTGTGGTCCCTAGCTAAGCGCTGCATAAATGATTAGGCAATAAGAATAAATACTCAACAAGCATGCATGGAAATTACATGTCAAAACATCATCACTAGATACCAAGGCCCACAAATGAGCTCAAACCATGGGTCAAAGTAGGTACCTTGGGTCCCTAGCCAAGCACTGCAATGAGGGGTTAGTCAACATGTGGCAAGCATTTTTTAAACAAACATCAAAATGTGCCCAAGCCAAACTTCACAATAAACCCCCCCGACCTTCCTAGCCAATAATACCCTTAACTCATAGGTGGGCCCACATTAATTTGAACCAAATCTGGATTCAGACCCTAAAGGTGGCCTACAAGTGCCTTGGAGCTAAGTGCCCAACCATAACAAAAATGGGGGTCAAAACACGCTGAAACTAGAACTACCTAGCAGAACCGGTTGAACTGGTTTCCAATTGGCTCAACCGGTTGAGAAAAAATCTGAAACTTTACCAGAATATTCCTCAGAGAATAAGGAATCCAACAAAACAAACGACACTCAATTCTGAGCCCGGATGAGGGAGAACCAGCCGAAACAATATGATGTGTTCCATAAAAGGCCAAACCCGAGCCACCCAAAATGCATTGTTTTCTTTAAATTCGCCACTTAAGCCAATGCTTTAGTAGATACATTTTTCCATAAGCCTTCAGCATGCATGCCTAAAAGGGCAAGGCCACAAATGAAATGGCCTACTTCCCAAACAAATTAACTGTATTTCCTACAATCAAGGAAATGAACACCATGTCCCCTTTCTTGCCAAATCTAGGACCAACGAGGCCCCAATGGCTGAATGATTGAGCACAGTGGCTCAGCCAATATGCCATAACCTCTAATCCTAATTGAAAAACCGAAATGGTCTACCCCAAATTCCAAACAAAACAGTCCAAAGAGACTTTCGTTTTGACAAACATAAAAAGATTGAGATGTGTTAGCAATGACTGAAATCACCCAAATATGAGGAAGCAAACAGGACACTGTCGTAATGACCGAAATCATCAAAAATTTAGAAAGAGACGAGACACGAATGAAATGATCGAAATACCTAAAACTGAAAGAAGGATGAGACGTGGTTGCAAGATCGAAATCATCGAAAATAGAAGGAAGGATGGCACTTGGTTTATAATGACCAAAATCACTTAAAACTTAAGGAAAGACGGGATGTGCTCATAATGACCGAAATCACTAAAAAATGAGGAAAAAGAAGGGACGCGGTCGTAGTGACCAAAATCGCCTAAAATTGAAGGAATGATGGGAGTCGGTCGTAATGATCGAAGTCATGAGAATGAAGATGGGACATGATAGAAATGACCAAAATCACCTAAAATTGAGGAAAGAGATGGGATGTGATCACAATGATCGAAATCACCTATAACTAATGAAGGAGATGGGATGTGGTCGCAATGGTCGATATCACCAAAAATTGAGAAGAGATGGGACACAGTCGTAATGACTTAAATCACTAAAAACTAAAGGAAGAATGGGATGTGGTCGTAATGACCGAAATCACCTAAAATTGAAGGTAGGTGGGGATGGGCTGGCAATGACCGAAACCACCTAAAACTTAGGAAGAAGACGGGACGCAGTCGTAATGACCAAAATCACCTGAGACTAAGAATGGACATGGGACATGGTTGAAATGATTGAAATCACCTAAAACTGAAGGAAGGACAAGATGCAGTTGCAATGACTGAATGGACATAAACTTAGGATCGAGACAGGACACGGTCACAATGACCAAAATCACCTAAACTAAAGGAAGGAAGAGACACGATCGTAATGACCAAAATCACCTAAGCCAAGGAAAGAAACAGGATGCGGTCACAATAATTGAAATCACCTAAAACTGAGGAAAGAGACGGGACGCGGTTGCAATGATCGAAATCACCAAAAATTAAGGAATGAGACATGACGTGGTCGCAATGAAGGAGTGACGAAAGGCGGTCGTAATGACCGAAATCACTTAAAACTAAGGATCAAGAGGTGAGACGATTGCAATATCCAAAATCACCTAAAAACTATGAAAGAACACGAGACACGGTCATAATGACAAAAATAACCTAAAATGAAACTAAGGATAGGATACAGTTGTAAAGACTGAACTTACTTAAAACTAAGGATCGAGACGGGACAACAGTCGAAATGACTAAAATCACCTAAAAATGAAGAAAGGATGAGACTCGATCGTAATGAACGAAATCACTAATGTTGAGGAAGAAGATGAGATGCATCCATAATAATCAAAACAAACTAAAACTAGGGAAAGAAAAGGGAGGCGGTTGCAATGATCGAAATCACCTAAAATTGAAGACAAAGATGGATGCGGTCATAATGACCGAAATCACCTAAAATTAAGAAAAGAGATGGGATGGGGTCGCAAGGACCAAAATCACTTAAAACTGAAAAAAGAACTCGAGGTGGTCGATATTACCGAAATTACTTCAAATTGAGGATCGAGAAGAGACACGGTCACAATGATCGAAATCACCTAAAACTAAGGAATGATGAGAAGCTGTCGTAATGACCGAAATCACATAAAACTGAGGAAGGAGATGGGATGTAGTCACAATGATAGAAATCACCCAAAATTGAGGAAAGAGACTAGACGAGGTCGCAATGACCAAAATCATCTAAAGCTTAGCAAGGAGACGAGACACGATTGCAATGACCGAAATCACCTAAAACTAAAAGAAGGACGAGACGTAGTCGTAATGACTGAAATCACCTAAAATTGAAGGAAGGACATGATGTGCTAGCAATGAAAGAAGTCTCTTAAAATTGAGGAAGGAAACATGATGCAGTCCCAATGACCAAATCACCCAAAGTTAAGAAAGGAGATGCAAAGCGTCGCAATGACCGAAATCACCTAAACTAAAGGAAGGATGGGAGTTGATCACAATGATTGAAATCACTTAAAACTAAGGATTGAGACGAGGCACGGTAGTAATGACTGGAAAACCCAAAATTGAAGGAAGGAAGGATGAGACGGAGTTGTAATGGACGAAATCACTTAAAGCTGAAGAAAGAAACGGGATGCGGTCCCAATGATCTAAATCACCTAAAACTAAGGAAGAATACAGGACATGGTTGCAATGACCAAAATCACCCAAAATTGAGAAAGTAGATGAGATGCAGTCGTAGTAACCGAAATCATTTACAACAGAGAAAGGAGACGAAACAAGGTCGTAATTACTAAAATCACCTAAAACTGAAGGAAGGATGGGACGTGGTCGTAATGATCAAAATCACTTAAAACTAAGAAAAGAGACGGGATGCGGTGTAATGACCAAAATAAACTACAACTAAAAAAAGGATGTAAGTGGTCGCAATAATCAAAATCACCAAAAATTGAAGAAGGAGACGAGACACCATCGCAATGACCAAAATCACCTAAACTAAGAAGGACATGGGACACGACCGAAATGACCAAAATCACTTAAAATTGAAGAAATGATAGAGTGCAATTGCAATGACTGAACTCACTTAAAAATGACGATCGAAATGGATATAGTTAAAGGATGAGACGCGGTCGTAATGGCTAAAATAACCTAAAATTGAAGAAGGAGATGGATGTGCTCCCAATGATCTAAATAATCTAAAATTAAGGAAGAAGATGGGATGCAGTCGCAATGATCGAAATCACCCAAAATTGAGGAAGCACACAGGACATAGTCGTAATGACCAAAATCATCTAAAACTAAGAAATGATACAAGTGAGGTCATAATTACTGAAATCACCTAAAACTAAAGGAAGGACGAGATGTGGTCATAATGATTGAAATCACCTAAAACTAAGAAAGGAAATGGGACGAGGTTGCAATGACTGAAATCACCTACAATTGAAAGAACGACGACAAACGGTCACAATGATCGAAATCACCAAAATTGAGGAAGGAGAAGGGATGTGGTCGTAATGACCAAAATCACCCAAAATTGAAGAAGAAGACAAGACGCAGTAGCAATTACCGAAATCGTCTAAAACATAGAAAGGAGATGAGACACAGTCGCAATGCCTGAAATCACCTAAGATTGAAGAATGATGGGATGCGATCGTAATGACCGAAATCAACTAAAACTTAAGAAATGATAGATGTGCTCACAATAAAGAAATCACCTAAAACTAAAGGAAGGATGGTGTCGGTCATAATGACCCGAGTCACTTAAAACTGAGGATCGAGACTAGACACGGTCACAATGATCGAAATCAGTTAAAATTGAGAAAGGAGATGGAACGCGGTCGTAATTATCGAAATCACCCAAAACTGAAGGAATGACGGGACGTGATTGTAATGATTGAAATCACCGAAAACATTAGGGAAAGATGGGATATGATCGCAATGACCAAAATAACCTAAAATTGAGGAAGGAGATGGGACACTGTCGAAAAGATTGAAATCACCTAACTTAAGGAAGAAGACAGGATACAGTCGCAATGACATAAATCTCCTAAAAGTAAGAAAGGACATGGGACACAATTGGAATGACCGAAAACTAAAGGAACGATAGGATGCGACTGCAATGATTGAAACCACCTAAAGTTGAGGAAGGAGACGAGATGCGGTTATAATAATCAAAATCTTGTAAATCACCAAAAATTATGGAAGGACACGGGACGCGGTCGTAATTACCGAAATCAATGACAAAAATCACCAAAACTAAAGGTGGGACATGATCGCATAATGACCAAAATCACTTAAAATTGAGGATCGAGATTGGACACAGTAGTAATGATTGAAATCACCTAAAATTGATGGAAAGATGAGACGTGGTCATAATTGCCGAAATCACCTAAAACTGAGGAAAGAAATAGGATGTGGTCACTATGATCGAAATCCCCTAAAATTGAGAAAGAAGACCAGACGCGATCGCAATGATCAAAATCACCCTAAAACTAATGGAAGGATAAGACGCGATTGTAATGATTAAAATCACCTAAAACTGATGGAAGGATGAGACATGGTCATAATAGCTGAAATCACCTAAAATTGAAGAAGAAGAAAACGAGATACCGTCTCAATGATCTAAATCACCTAAAATTAAGAAATGAGATGAGACGCAGTCGTAATGACGAAAATCACCTTAAATTGAGGAAGTAAACATGATGCGATCACAATGACAGAAATGATCTAAAATTGAGAAAGAAGAAAGAACTAGGTCATAATTATTGAAATCACCTAAAAATAAAGAAATGGGACATGGTCGTAATGATCAAAATCACCAAAAACTAAGAAAGAAGACGAGATGCAGTTGTAATGACCAAAATCCCCTACAACTGAAAGAATGACAATAGGTGGTCACAATGATCAAAATCACTAAAAACTAAAGAAGAAGACTAGACGCAATCACAATGATTGAAATCATCCAAAATTGAGGAAGGAGAGGGGACACGATCATAATGACCGAAATCATCTAAAACTAAGAAAGGAGATGGGACGTAGTTGCAATGCCCGAAAACACCTAAAAATGAAGAAAGAACGAGACGAGGTCGTAATGACCTAAATCACTTAAAATTAAAGGAATGATAGAATGTGCTCGCAATGAAAAAAATCACCTAAAACAAAAGGAAGGATGGGAGTCGGTCAAAATGATCCAAATCACTTAAACTAAGGATCAAGATTGGATAAGGTAGCAATGACCAAAATCATCTAAAATTGATGGAAGGATGAGATGCGGTTGTAATGGTCGAAATCACCTAAACTGAGGAAGAAGATGGGATATTGTCCCAATGATCAAAATTAGCTAAAACTAAGGAAAAAGACGGTACACGTTTGTAATGACCAAAATCACCCAAAATTGAGGATGGAGACGAGATGTAGTCGCAATGACTAAAATCATCTAAAACTGAGAAATGGGATGAGATGCGGTTGCAATGCCCAAAATCACTTAAAACTGAAGGAATGATAGGATGTGGTTGTAATGATTGAAATCACCTAAACTGAAGAAAGAATAGGATTTGCTCACAATGAAAGAAATCACCTAAAATTGAACTAAGGACTAGAGTTAGTCGCAATGACCCAAATCACTTAAAACTTAGGATCGAGACTGGACATGGTAGCAATGACCAAAATCACTTAAAACTTAGGATCGAGATTGGACATAGTAGCAATGACCAAAATCACTTAAAATTGATGGAATGATGAGACTCATCATAATGGAAAAATCACTTAAAGCTGAGGAAGGACACGAGATGCAGTCCTAATGATCGAAATCACCAAAAACTAATTAAGGAGATGAGACGTGGTTGCACTAGCAGATGAGATGCGTTGCAATGACCAAAATCATCTAAAACTAAGAAAGGAGACGAGATGTGGTTGTAATGACTGAAATCACATAAAATTAAGGAAGAAGACGGGATGCGGTCACAATGACTAAAATCACCTAAAACTAAGAAAGAATATGGGATGTGGTCGGAATGAACTAAATCACCTAAAACTGAAGGAAGGATAGGATGCGGTTGCAATGACCGAAATCACCTAAAGTTGAGAAAGGAGATGCAATGTAATTGCAATAATCAAAATCACCTAAAACTAAAAAAAGAGATGGGTTGCTATTGCAATGACCAAAATCACCAAAAATTAGGAAATAAGACGTGACGCGATCGCAATTGCTCGTAATCAATAACAAAAATCACCAAAAACTAAAGGTAGGATGGGAAATGGTCATAATGACCGAAATCACTTAAAACTAAGGATCGAGATGAGACATGATAGTAATGACCGAACTCACCTAAAATTGATGGAAGGATGAGACGTGGTCATAATGGTCAAATTCACCTAAAAATGAGGAAGGAGACGGGATACAGTCGCTATGATCGAAATCACCTAAAATTGAGGAAGGATAACGAACATGGTCACAGTGATGGAAACCACCTAAGATTGATGGAAGGATGAGACGCGGTCATAATGGTTGAAATCACCTAAAGCTAAAAAGGAGACGAGATGCAATCCAAATGATCTAAATCATCTAAAATTAAGAAAGGAGATGGGATCCTGTCGCTATGACCGAACTGACCCAAATTGAGGAAGCAGACGGGGGACACAATCACAATGACCGAAATCATCTAAAACTGAAAAAGGAGATGGAACGAGGTCATAATTATTAAAATCACCTAAAATTAAAGGAATGACAAGACGTGGTCGTAATGATCGAAATCACCTAAAACTAAGAAAGAAGGCAAGACGGGGTCCCAATGAACAAAATCACCTAAAAATGAAATAACGACGACCGGCAATCGAAATGACTTTTCCGGGACTCACCGGGTCAGTTTTTCCGTACTCCCACGGATTCTACTATTTTGCGGAACTCACTCTGATTGTAACCTTTTTCGGGACTCGCCAGATCACTTTTTCCGTACACGCACGGATTCAACCTCATCCCGGTACTGGCCCGGATTCTACTATTTTGCGGTACTCACACTGATTGTAACCTTTTCCGAGACTCCCCCGGTCATTTTTTCGGTACTCGCACGGATTCTACCTGATCCCGGTATTGGCCCGAATTCTACTATTTTTCGGTTTTCACAATGATTGCAACCTTTTCCGGGACTCGCCGGGTCAGTTTTTCCGTACTCGCACGGATTCTACCTGATCCCGGTACTGGCCCGTATTTACTATTTTTCGGTAGTCACAATGATTCTAACATTTTCCGGGACTCGCCGGGTCAGTTTTTCCGTACTCCCACGGATTCTACCAGATCCCGATACTGTCCCGGATTCTACTATTTTGCGGTACTCACAATGATTGTAACCTTTTCCGGGACTTGCCGGATCAGTTTTTTCGTACTCGCACGGATTCAACCTCATCCCGGTACTGGCCCGAATTCTACTATTTTGCGGTACTCACACTAATTGTAACCTTTTTAGGGACTCGACCGGTCAGATTTTCGGTACTCGCACGGATTCTACCTGAACCCGGTACTGGCCCGGATTCTACTATTTTTCGGTATTCACAATGATTGTAACCTTTTCCGGTACTCACCGAGTCAGTTTTTCCGTACTCCCACGGATTCTACCTGATCCCGGTACTGGTCCGGATTCTACTATTTTGCGGCACTCACAATGATTGTAACCTTTTCCGGGACTCGTCGGATCAGTTTTTCCGCACTCGCAAGTATTCGACCTCATCCCGGTACTGGCCCGGATTCTACTATTTTGCGGTACTCACACTGATTGTAACCTTTTCCGGGACTCGCACGGTCATTTTTTCGGTACTCGAACGGATTCTACCTGATCCCGGTACTGGCCCAGATTCTACTATTTTTCGGTATTCACAATGATTGCAACCTTTTCCGGGACTTGCTAGATCAGTTTTTCCGTACTCGCACGGATTCTACTTGATCCCGGTACTGGCCCGGATTCTACTAGTTTGCGGTACTCACACTGATTGTAACCTTTTCCGGGACTCGCACGGTCATTTTTTCGGTACTCGAACGGATTCTACCTGAACCCGGTACTGGCCCGGATTCTACTATTTTTCGGTATTCACAATGATTGTAACCTTTTTCGGGACTTGCCGGATCAGTTTTTTCGTACTCGCACGGATTCAACCTCATCCCGGTACTGGCCCGGATTCTACTATTTTGCGGTACTCACACTAATTGTAACCTTTTCAGGGACTCGCCCGGTCAGATTTTCGGTACTCGCACGGATTCTACCTGAACCCGGTACTGGCCCGGATTCTACTATTTTTCGGTATTCACAATGATTGTAACCTTTCCGATACTCACCGGGTCAGTTTTTCCGTACTCTCACGAATTCTACCTGATCCCGGTACTGGTCCGGATTCTACTATTTTGCGGCACTCACAATGATTGTAACCTTTTCCGGGACTCGTCGGATCAGTTTTTCCGCACTCGCACGGATTCGACCTCATCCCGGTACTGGCCCGGATTCTACTATTTTGCGGTACTCACACTGATTGTAACCTTTTCCGGGACTCGCACGGTCATTTTTTCGGTACTCGAACGGATTCTACCTGATCCCGGTACTGGCCCAGATTCTACTATTTTTCGGTATTCACAATGATTGCAACCTTTTCCGGGACTTGCTAGATCAGTTTTTCCGTACTCGCACGGATTCTACTTGATCCCGGTACTGGTCCGGATTCTACTATTTTGCGGCACTCACAATGATTGTAACCTTTTCCGGGACTCGTCGGATCAGTTTTTCCGCACTCGCACGGATTCGACCTCATCCCGGTACTGGCCCGGATTCTACTATTTTGCGGTACTCACACTACAACCTTTTCCGGGACTCGCCTGGTCAGTTTTTCGGTACTAGCACGGATTCTACCTGATCCCGGTACTGGCCCGGATTCTACTATTTTTCGGTATTCACAATGATTGTAACCTTTTCCGGGACTTGCCGAGTAAGTTTTTTCGGTACTCGCACGGATTCTACCTGAACCCGGCACTGGCCCGGATTCTACTATTTTTCGGTATTCACAATGATTGTACCCTTTTCCGGGACTCGCTGGGTCAGTTTTTCCGTACTCGCACGGATTCAACCTCATCCCGGTACTGGCCCGGATTCTACTATTTTGCGGTACTCACACTGATTGTAAGCTTTTCCGGGACTCGCACGGTCATTTTTTCGGTACTCGCACGGATTCTACCTGATCCCGATACTGGCCCGGATTCTACTACTTTTCGGTATTCACAATGATTGTAACCTTTTCCGGGACTCGCCGGGTTAGTTTTTACGTACTCGCACAGATTCTACTTGATCCCGGTACTGGCCCGGATTCTACTATTTTGCGGTACTCACACCGATTGTAACCTTTTCCGGGACTCGCCAGATCAGTTTTTCCGTACTTGCACGGATTCAACCTCATCCCGGTACTGACCCTGATTCTACTATTTTGCGGTACTCACACTGATTGTAACATTTTCCGGGACTCGCACGGTCATTTTTTCGGTACTCGAACGGATTCTACCTGATCCCGGTACTGGCCCGGATTCTACTATTTTTCGGTATTCACAATGATTGCAACCTTTTCCGGGACTTGCTAGATCAGTTTTTCAGTACTCGCACGGATTCTACTTGATCCCGGTACTGGCCCGGATTCTACTAGTGTGCGGTACTCACACTGATCGTAACCTTTTTCGGGACTCGCCAGATCAGTTTTTCGGTACTCGCACGGATTCTACCTGAACCCGGTACTGGCCCGGATTCTACTATTTTTTGGTATTCACAATGGTCGTAATCTTTTTCGGGACTCGTCGTGTCAGATTTTCCGTACTCGCACAGATTCTACTTGATCCCGGTACTGGCCCGGATTCTACTATTTTGCGGTACTCACACTAATTGTAACCTTTTCCGGGACTCGCCCGATCAGTTTTTCGATAGTCGCAAGGATTCTACCTGAACCCGGTACTGGCCCGGATTCTACTATTTTTCGGAATTCACAATGATTGTAACCTTTTCCGGGACTCGCCAGATCAGTTTTTCCATACTCGCACGGATTCAACCTCATCCCGGTACTGGCCCGGATTCTACTATTTTGCGGTACTCACACTGATTGTAACCTTTTCCGGGACTCGCCTGGTCAGTTTTTCGGTACTAGCACGGATTCTACCTGATCCCGGTACTGGCCCGGATTCTACTATTTTTCAGTATTCACAATGATTGTAACCTTTTCCGGGACTTGCCGGGTAAGTTTTTACGTACTCGCACAGATTCTACTTGATCCCGGTACTGGCCCGGATTCTACTATTTTGCGGTACTCACAATGATTATAACCTTTTTCGGGACTCGCCGGATAAGTTTTTCCGTACTCGCACGGATTCAACCTCATCCCGGTACTGGCCCGGATTCTACTATTTTGCGGTACTCACACTGATTGTAAGCTTTTCCGGGACTCGCCCGGTCATTTTTTCGGTACTCGCACGGATTCTACCTGATCCCGATACTGGCCCGGATTCTACTACTTTTCGGTATTCACAATGATTGTAACCTTTTCCGGGACTCGCCGGGTTAGTTTTTACGTACTCGCACAGATTCTACTTGATCCCGGTACTGGCCCGGATTCTACTATTTTGCGGTACTCACACCGATTGTAACCTTTTCCGGGACTCGCCAGATCAGTTTTTCTGTACTCGCACGGATTCAACCTCATCCCGGTACTGGCCCGGATTCTACTATTTTGCGGTACTCACACTGATTGTAACCTTTTCCGGGACTCGCCCGATCAGTTTTTCGATAGTCGCACGGATTCTACCTGAACCCGGTACTGGCCCGGATTCTACTATTTTTCGGTATTCACAATGATTGTAACCTTTTCCGGGACTCGCCAGATCAGTTTTTTCGTACTCGCACGGATTACACCTCATCCCGGTACTGTCCCGGATTCTACTATTTTGCGGTACTCACACTGATTGTAACCTTTTTCGGGACTCGCCCGGTCAGTTTTTCGGTACTAGCACGGATTCTACCTGATCCCGGTACTGGCCCAGATTCTACTATTCTTCAGTATTCACAATGATTGTAACCTTTTCCGGGACTTGCCGGGTAAGTTTTTACGTACTCGCACAGATTCTACTTGATCCCGGTACTGGCCCGGATTCTACTATTTTACGGTACTCACACTGATTGTAACCTTTTCCGGGACTCGCCCGATCAGTTTTTTCGATAGTCGCACGGATTCTACCTGAACCCTGTACTGGCCCGGATTCTACTATTTTTCGGTATTCACAATGATTGTAACCTTTTCCGGGACTCGCCAGATCAGTTTTTCCGTACTCTCACGGATTCAATCTCATCCCGATACTGGCCCGGATTCTACCATTTTGCGGTACTCACACTGATTGTAACCTTTTCCGGGACTCGCCGGGCAGTTTTTCGGTACTAGCACGGATTCTACCTGATCCCGGTACTGGCCCGGATTCTACTATTTTTCAGTATTCACAATGATTGTAACCTTTTCCGGGACTTGCCGGGTAAGTTTTTACGTACTCGCACAAATTCTACTTGATCCCGGTACTGGCCCGGATTCTACTATTTTGCGGTACTCACAATGATTGTAACCTTTTTCGGGACTCGCCGGATAAGTTTTTCCGTACTCGCACGGATTCAACCTCATCACGGTACTGGCCCGGATTCTACTATTTTGCGGTACTCACACTGATTGTAAGCTTTTCCGGGACTCGCCCGGTCATTTTTTCGGTACTCGCACGGATTCTACCTGATCCCGATACTGGCCCGGATTCTACTACTTTTCGGTATTCACAATGATTGTAACCTTTTCCGGGACTCGCCGGGTTAGTTTTTACGTACTCGCACAGATTCTACTTGATCCCGGTACTGGCCCGGATTCTACTATTTTGCGGTACTCACACTGATTGTAACTTTTTTCGGGACTCGCCCGGTCAGTTTTTCGGTACTAGCATGGATTCTACCTGATCCCGGTACTGGCCCAGATTCGACTATTCTTCAGTATTCACAATGATTGTAACCTTTTCCGGGACTTGCCGGGTAAGTTTTTACGTACTCGCACAGATTCTACTTGATCCCGGTACTGGCCCGGATTCTACTATTTTGCGGTACTCACACTGATTGTAACCTTTTCCGGGACTCGCCCGGTCAGTTTTTCGGTACTCGCACGGATTCTACCTGAACCCGGCACTGGCCCGGATTCTACTATTTTTCGATATTCACAATGATTGTAACCTTTTTCGGGACTCCCCGGGTCAGTTTTTCTGTACTCGCACGGATTCAACCTCATCCCGGTACTAGCCCGGATTCTACTATTTTGAGGTATTCACAATGATTGTAACATTTTCCGGGATTCGCTGGGTCAATTTTTCCGTCCTCGCGAGGATTCTACCTGATCCCGGTACTGGCCTGGATTCTACTATTTTGTGGTACTCACAATGATTGTAACCTTTTCCGGGACTTGCCGGATCAGTTTTTCGGTACTCGCACGGATTCCACCTTATCCTGGTACTGGCCCGGATTCTACTATTTTGCGGTACTCACACTGATTGTAACCTTTTTCGGGACTTGCCCGGTCAGTTTTTCGGTACTCGCACGGATTCTACCTGATCCCGGTAATGGCCCGGATTCTACTATTATTCGGTATTCACAATGATTGTAACCTTTTCCGGGACTCGCAGGGTCAGTTTTTTCGTACTCGCACGGATTCTACCTGATCCCGGTACTGGCCCGGATTCTACTATTTTGCGGTACTCACACTGATTGTAACCTTTTCCGGGACTCGCCCGGTCAGTTTTTCGATACTCGCACGGATTCTACTTGATCCCGGTAATGGCCCGGATTCTACTATTATTCGGTATTCACAATGACTGTAACCTTTTCCGGGACTCGCCAGGTCAGTTTTTTCCGTACTCGCACGGATTCAACCTCATCCCAGTACTGACCCGGATTGTACTATTTTGCGGTACTCACACTGATTGTAACCTATTTCGGGACTCGCCCGGTCAGTTTTTCGGTACTCGCACGGATTCTACCAGATCCCGGTACTGGCCCGGATTCTACTATTATTCGGTATTCACAATGATTGTAACCTTTTCCGGGACTCGCTGGGTCAGTTTTTCCGTACTCGCGAGGATTCTACCTGATCCCAGTACTGGCCTGGATTCTACTATTTTGTGGTACTCACAATGATTGTAACCTTTTCCGGGACTCGCCGGATCAGTTTTTCGGTACTCGCACGGATTCCACCTTATCCCGGTACTGGCCCGGATTCTACTATTTTGCGGTACTCACACTGATTGTAACCTTTTTCGGGACTCGCCCAGTCAGTTTTTCGGTACTCGCACGGATTCTATTTGATCCCGGTAATGGCCCGGATTCTACTAATATTCGGTATTCACAATGATTGTAACCTTTTCCGGGACTCGCCGGGTCAGTTTTTCGGTACTCGCACGGATTCAACCTCATCCCGGTACTGGCCCGGATTCTACTATTTTGCGGTACTCACACTGATTGTAACCTTTTTCGGGACTCGCCCGGTCAGTTTTTCGGTACTCGCACGGATTCTACCTGATCCCGGTACTGGCCCGGATTCTACTATTTTTCGGTATTCACAATGATTGTAACCTTTTCCGGGACTCGCTGGGTCAGTTTTTCCGTACTCGCGAGGATTCTACCTGATCCCGGTACTGGCCTGGATTCTACTATTTTGTGGTACTCACAATGATTGTAACCTTTTCCGGGACTCGCCGGATCAGTTTTTCGGTACTCGCACGGATTCCACCTTATCCCGGTACTGGCCCGGATTCTACTATTTTGCGGTACTCACACTGATTGTAACCTTTTTCGGGACTCGCCCAGTCAGTTTTTCGGTACTCGCACGGATTCTATTTGATCCCGGTAATGGCCCGGATTCTACTAATATTCGGTATTCACAATGATTGTAACCTTTTCCGGGACTCGCCGGGTCAGTTTTTCGGTACTCGCACGGATTCAACCTCATCCCGGTACTGGCCCGGATTCTACTATTTTGCGGTACTCACACTGATTGTAACCTTTTTCGGGACTCGCCCGGTCAGTTTTTCGGTACTCGCACGGATTCTACCTGATCCCGGTACTGGCCCGGATTCTACTATTTTTCGGTATTCACAATGATTGTAACCTTTTCCGGGACTCGCTGGGTCAGTTTTTCCGTACTCGCGAGGATTCTACCTGATCCCGGTACTGGCCTGGATTCTACTATTTTGTGGTACTCACAATGATTGTAACCTTTTCCGGGACTCGCCGGATCAGTTTTTCGGTACTCGCACGGATTCCACCTTATCCCGGTACTGGCCCGGATTCTACTATTTTGCGGTACTCACACTGATTGTAACCTTTTTCGGGACTCGCCCGGTCAGTTTTTCGGTACTCGCACGGATTCTATTTGATCCCGGTAATGGCCCGGATTCTACTATTATTCGGTATTCACAATGATTGTAACCTTTTCCGGGACTCGCAGGGTCAGTTTTTTCGTACTCGCACGGATTCTACCTGATCCCGGTACTGGCCCGGATTCTACTATTTTGCGGTACTCACACTGATTGTAACCTTTTCCGGGACTCGCCCGGTCAGTTTTTCGATACTCGCACGGATTCTACTTGATCCCGGTAATGGCCCGGATTCTACTATTATTCGGTATTCACAATGACTGTAACCTTTTCCGGGACTCGCCAGGTCAGTTTTTCCGTACTCGCACGGATTCAACCTCATCCCAGTACTGACCCGGATTGTACTATTTTGCGGTACTCACACTAATTGTAACCTATTTCGGGACTCGCCCGGTCAGTTTTTCGGTACTCGCACGGATTCTACCAGATCCCGGTACTGGCCCGGATTCTACTATTATTCGGTATTCACAATGATTGTAACCTTTTCCGGGACTCGCTGGGTCAGTTTTTCCGTACTCGCGAGGATTCTACCTGATCCCAGTACTGGCCTGGATTCTACTATTTTGTGGTACTCACAATGATTGTAACCTTTTCCGGGACTCGCCGGATCAGTTTTTCGGTACTCGCACGGATTCCACCTTATCCCGGTACTGGCCCGGATTCTACTATTTTGCGGTACTCACACTGATTGTAACCTTTTTCGGGACTCGCCCAGTCAGTTTTTCGGTACTCGCACGGATTCTATTTGATCCCGGTAATGGCCCGGATTCTACTAATATTCGGTATTCACAATGATTGTAACCTTTTCCGGGACTCGCCGGGTCAGTTTTTCGGTACTCGCACGGATTCAACCTCATCCCGGTACTGGCCCGGATTCTACTATTTTGCGGTACTCACACTGATTGTAACCTTTTTCGGGACTCGCCCGGTCAGTTTTTCGGTACTCGCACGGATTCTACCTGATCCCGGTACTGGCCCGGATTCTACTATTTTTCGGTATTCACAATGATTGTAACCTTTTCCGGGACTCGCTGGGTCAGTTTTTCCGTACTCGCGAGGATTCTACCTGATCCCGGTACTGGCCTGGATTCTACTATTTTGTGGTACTCACAATGATTGTAACCTTTTCCGGGACTCGCCGGATCAGTTTTTCGGTACTCGCACGGATTCCACCTTATCCCGGTACTGGCCCGGATTCTACTATTTTGCGGTACTCACACTGATTGTAACCTTTTTCGGGACTCGCCCAGTCAGTTTTTCGGTACTCGCACGGATTCTATTTGATCCCGGTAATGGCCCGGATTCTACTAATATTCGGTATTCACAATGATTGTAACCTTTTCCGGGACTCGCCGGGTCAGTTTTTCGGTACTCGCACGGATTCAACCTCATCCCGGTACTGGCCCGGATTCTACTATTTTGCGGTACTCACACTGATTGTAACCTTTTTCGGGACTCGCCCGGTCAGTTTTTCGGTACTCGCACGGATTCTACCTGATCCCGGTACTGGCCCGGATTCTACTATTTTTCGGTATTCACAATGATTGTAACCTTTTCCGGGACTCGCTGGGTCAGTTTTTCCGTACTCGCGAGGATTCTACCTGATCCCGGTACTGGCCTGGATTCTACTATTTTGTGGTACTCACAATGATTGTAACCTTTTCCGGGACTCGCCGGATCAGTTTTTCGGTACTCGCACGGATTCCACCTTATCCCGGTACTGGCCCGGATTCTACTATTTTGCGGTACTCACACTGATTGTAACCTTTTTCGGGACTCGCCCGGTCAGTTTTTCGGTACTCGCACGGATTCTATTTGATCCCGGTAATGGCCCGGATTCTACTATTATTCGGTATTCACAATGATTGTAACCTTTTCCGGGACTCGCAGGGTCAGTTTTTTCGTACTCGCACGGATTCTACCTGATCCCGGTACTGGCCCGGATTCTACTATTTTGCGGTACTCACACTGATTGTAACCTTTTCCGGGACTCGCCCGGTCAGTTTTTCGATACTCGCACGGATTCTACTTGATCCCGGTAATGGCCCGGATTCTACTATTATTCGGTAATTCACAATGACTGTAACCTTTTCCGGGACTCGCCAGGTCAGTTTTTCCGTACTCGCACGGATTCAACCTCATCCCAGTACTGACCCGGATTGTACTATTTTGCGGTACTCACACTGATTGTAACCTATTTCGGACTCGCCCGGTCAGTTTTTTCGTCACTCCGCACGGATTCTACCAGATCCCGGTACTGGCCCGGATTCTACTATTATTCGGTATTCACAATGATTGTAAACCTTTTCCGGGACTCGCTGGGTCAGTTTTTCCGTACTCGCGAGGATTCTACCTGATCCCAGTACTGGCCTGGATTCTACTATTTTGTGGTACTCACAATGATTGTAACCTTTTCCGGGACTCGCCGGATCAGTTTTTTCGGTACTCGCAACGGATTCCACCTTATCCCGGTACTGGCCCGGATTCTACTATTTTGCGGTACTCACACTGATTGTAACCTTTTTCGGGACTCGCCCAGTCAGTTTTTCGGTACTCGCACGGATTCTATTTGATCCCGGTAATGGCCCGGATTCTACTAATATTCGGTATTCACAATGATTGTAACCTTTTCCGGGACTCGCCGGGTCAGTTTTTCGGTACTCGCACGGATTCAACCTCATCCCGGTACTGGCCCGGATTCTACTATTTTGCGGTACTCACACTGATTGTAACCTTTTTCGGGACTCGCCCGGTCAGTTTTTCGGTACTCGCACGGATTCTACCTGATCCCGGTACTGGCCCGGTTTTCTACTATTTTTCGGTATTCACATTGATTGTAACCTTTTCCGGGACTCGCTGGGTCAGTTTTTCCGTACTCGCGAGGATTCTACCTGATCCCGGTACTGGCCTGGATTCTACTATTTTGTGGTACTCACAATGAT
Source organism: Vitis riparia x Vitis cinerea (assembly GCA_940586395.1). NCBI lineage: Eukaryota > Viridiplantae > Streptophyta > Magnoliopsida > Vitales > Vitaceae > Vitis > Vitis riparia x Vitis cinerea. The sequence continues at coordinate 569 of CALNHZ020000653.1, read as the reverse complement.
TGTAACCTTTTCCGGACTCGCCGGATCAGTTTTTCGGTACTCGCACGGATTCCACCTTATCCCGGTACTGGCCCGGATTCTACTATTTTGCGGTACTCACACTGATTGTAACCTTTTTCGGGACTCGCCCAGTCAGTTTTTCGGTACTCGCACGGATTCTATTTGATCCCGGTAATGGCCCGGATTCTACTAATATTCGGTATTCACAATGATTGTAACCTTTTCCGGGACTCGCCGGGTCAGTTTTTCGGTACTCGCACGGATTCAACCTCATCCCGTACTGGCCCGGATTCTACTATTTGCGGTACTCACCTGATGTAACCTTTTTCGGGACTTCGCCCGGTCAGTTTTTCGGTACTCGCACGGATTCTAACCTGATCCCGGTACTGGCCCGGATTCTACTATTTTTCGGTATCACAATGATTGTAACCTTTTCCGGGACTCGCTGGGTCAGTTTTTCCGTACTCGCGAGGATTCTACCTGATCCCGGTACTGGCCTGGATCTACTATTTTGTGGTACTCACAATGATTGTAACCTTTTCCGGGACTCGCGGATCAGTTTTTCGGTA